>JAJIBD010031438.1:0-18378 GCA_021461705.1 Cryptotis parvus
AGGCAAGTGATTCTCATCAAGGAGTTATTTGGAAATGAGGCAAATGAAGAAAGAGAAACAAAATATTATTTAAAAATAAAAGCTATAGCATTATGAGTAGTTTAACTTCTTTCAACTGTCAGACACATAATTTGTATCCAACTGTTCTTTCAAAAACTGATGAGTTTTGATTAATATACCTAATTGATGGCTAACATTTAGATGTATGCAGTCTCTGTTTATATGTTTTTGTGCCCATAGATATGTCACAGATGTGTTTTTCTATATATTGATGGTACTGCCCCAAAAACTTTGAAATTGGTCTCAAGAAAATAAAGTGCATATCAGATTAATTACTCCTATATGTCTCAAAAAGAAACTAAATGAGATAATGAAATCTGAGAAAATTTTTAGTAAAAAAAAGCTTGAAGGGTTCTCCCTGGGGTGTGCGGCTGGTCGGCGGGCGCCTGGGGCCGTGGTAGAGGCCCAGGTCTCGGCAGAAGGTGGAACTACAACCCCCCAGAAGTCCGAGCAGAAGTGGAAGTAAACAGACATTTTGAACTCTCACACCGGCCTGTCTCCACCTCAGGTATACACCCTGGGGTGTCTGGTAGGCTGGCCAGTCGGGCGGCCATTCACATGGCCGCTTATTAATACAAAAACTACGAAATTCAACACCAAGGGAAGGTAATACCTTCAAGAAAAAAGAAACAGTACACGAGAGGAATCTATCCCTGAACACCACAACACCATGGGGAAACAACGCAGATCAACAGCTCGAAGAACAGATGAAGGAATCGACCGGGAAGACTCAAAAAAAGAATACAGATGTGCAAGATCATTCTGACAATGAAATTAGAGAAGACATTGGTAGGATGTGTAAGGAGCTCAACGAAAAATATGGAGCAGATGTCCAATAAAATACAGGAGAACATAAACGAAGCAGTTGAAAGGGCAGTCAATAAATTACGGGAGGGAATGAGAGCAGAAATGAGAACCATGCAAATAGAAATATCATCGCTTAAAAAACTCAGTAGATGAAATGAAAAACACAATAGGGACTCTCAACAGTAGGATGACAGCAGCGGAAGAGAGAATCAGTGAGACTGCAGAAAGCACTCAGAGAACTATATAAGATGGAAAAAAGACCGGAAATGGATCAGCAACGGAACAGAGAACAATGGGATGAAGCCAGGCGGAACAACATAAGAATCATCGGAGTCCCAGAGGGACAGGAAAGTAACCCCAAGGAAATTAAAACAGTTAAAAACATCCTGGCTGAAAAAGTTCCCAAGTTAAAGAATGAAGGCATCCAGATCCAAGAAGCCCGACGGTACCAGCAAGAAGAGACCCCAACAGAAAGACCCCAAGACACATCCTAGTCAAAGTAATGGATGCCATAGACAGAGACATAATTCTTCAGGCAGCAAGATCAAAGAAGGAAATTGTATACAAAGGAGCATCCATTCGACGTTCAGCAGACTTCTCAGAAGACATCCTCTAAGCCTGAAGGCAGTGGTGGGATATAGTAAAAACTTAATGAAATGAATGCCTCAGCAAGATTCTCTATCCAGCTAAACTGTCACTCAGATTTGAAGGACAGATATACAACTTCTTGGATAAACAACAGCTTAGGAACATTGTAAAATCAAAACCAACCTTAAAAAGAAGGACTGAAAGATCTACTATAAGATGAGACATAACCCAAAAGAACAACCAACCTATACAGAAAGATGACACAAAATCCCATGACAATAATCTCTCTCAATGTCAATGGTTTAAATGCACCAGTTAAGAGACACAGAGTGGCAAAATGGATCAACAAATTGAATCCGACATTCTGCTGCCTTCAAGAAACACAGCTGAACAATCAGAGCAAAGACAGGCTCAAAATAAAAAGGCTGGAAAACAATCCTTCACTCAAACAACCCATCCAAAAAGGCTGGGGTGGCCATACTGGTATCTGACAACATAGACTTCAGGCTGAAGAAGGTCAGAAGGGACAGTGAAGGTCACTTCTTAATAGTCAAGGGATGCATATATCAGGAAGAAATCACACTATTAAACATATATGTACAGAATGAGGGGCCAGCAAAATACCTAAAACTAATAGACTTCAAAGAAGACTGACAGCAACATAATTGTAGTTGGAGACTTCAACACTGCTCTATCAACCCTGGATAGATCAACAAGATTGATACTTACCAAGGAAATACTGGCCATAAAAGAGATGGAAGAAAGAGGGCTGGTATACATATACAGGGCATTTCATCCCCAAAAAGCTGAATACAATTTCTTCTCCAGTGCACATGGAACGCACTCCAAAAATAGATTACATGCTGAGCCATAAATCATACCTCCATAAAATCAAGAAGATAGAAATTGTGCCAACTATTTTTTCAGACCATGATGCACTGAAAAGAGCAGTTAATTGTACACAAAAACGGAGACCAATACCAAGTACCTGGAAACTAAACAGCTCACTGCAGAACAACCAGCAAGTCATAAAAGAAATCAAAGAGGAAATTCAAAGATTCCTGGAAACAAATAAGACTGAAGACATGAATTACCAGAACTTGTGGCATACAGCAAAAGCAGTGTTAAGAGGCAAGTTCATAGCTCTTCAAGCATTCATCAGAAAGGAAGAAAAGGCCATCCTAAACAGCCTGACTTCACAACTTAAGATCTTAGAGAGTGACCAACAAAAGGAGCCCAACCCAAGCAGAAAGAAAGAAATAATAAAACTTAGAGCAGAAATCAATGAGATGGAAAGTCAAAAACAATCCAGAAGATCAATGAAACCAAAAGCTGGTTCTTTGAAAAAAAAAAAAGATTGACAAGCCACTTGCAAGACTTGTAAGAAAAGGGAAAGAGAGAACCCAAATAAATAGAATCAGAAATGAAAACAGGGACATCACAACAGAAACACAGAAATTCAAAAGATCATCATAGATTACTATGAGAGCCTGTATGCCACGAAACAAGAGAGCCCAGAAGAAATGGACAAATTCCTGAATTCCTATAGCCTCCCAAGTCTGCAACAAGAAGATTTGGATTACCTCAACAAACCAATCTCCATCGAGGAGATAGAATCGGTAATCAAAAGTCTCCTCAAACACAAAAGCCCAGGTCCAAATGGATTCACCAGTGAATTCTACAAAACCTTTAAAGAGGACCTACTCCCAATTCTCTTCAAGCTCTTCCGGCAAATTGAAGAAACAGAAACACTCCCAAATAGCTTTTACCAGGCACATATCACCCTGATACCCAAAGCAGACAGAGATGTCACAAAAAAGGAAAACTACAGACCAATCTCCCTGATGAATACAGATGCTAAGATCTTCAACAAAATACTAGCAAATAGGGGCCGGAGCAATAGCCCAGCAGGGAAGGGCGTTGTTCTGCCCCCCCGGCCTATGCCGCCCGGGCTTGATCCCCGGCATCCCATATGGTCTCCTGGAGCAGCGCCAGGAGTAATTCCTGAGTGCAGAGCCAGGAGTAACCCCTGAGAATCGCCGGTATGACCCAAAAAACAAAAAAAAAAAATACTAGCAAATAGAATCCAAAGAGTCATCAAAAGATTATACACCATGACCAAGTGGGATTCATCCCGGGAATGCAAGGATGGTTCAACATCCGCAAGTCAAACAGCATAATACATCATATCAACAAAAAGAAAAATAAAAACCATATGATCATATCAATAGATGCAGAGAAGGCATTTGACAAGATTCAACACCCGCTCATGATAAAAGCTCTCCGTAAAATGGGCATTGAAGGAACTTTCCTCAAGATAATCCAGGCCATCAATTACAAGCTCACAGCGAGCATCATTCTCAATGGGGAAAAACTGAAAGCCTTCTCCTTAAGATCAGGGACAAGACAAGGCTGTCCACTCTCACCACTTCTATTCAATATAGTACTGGAAGTACTTGTCATAGCAATCAGGGAAGAAAAAAGACATTAAGGGCATCCAGATAGGAAGGGAAGAAGCCAAGTTATCACTATTTGCAGATGACATGATATTATACCTGGAAAACCCGAAACTCTCTACCAAGAGGCTCCCAGAAATAATACATTCCTATAGTAGAGTGGCAGGGTACAAAATCAATACCCAAAAGTCAATGGCCTTCCTATATGCAAACAGCGAAAGAGAAAGAAGGGGCATTAAAGAAACTATCCCATTCACAATTGCACCGCAGAAAATCAAATACCTAGGAATCAGTTTGACAAAGAATGTAAAGGATCTCTACAAAGAAAACTACAAAACGTTACTTCAGGAAATAAAGAAGACCTGAGGAAATGGAGACACATTCCCTGCTCATGGATTGGAAGGATTAACATTATCAAAATGGTAATACTCCCTAGAGCTTTATACAGATTCAATGCGGTCCCTATAAAGATACCCATGATGTTCTTCAAAGAAATTGAACAAACACTCCTGAAATTTGTATGGAATAATAAAACCCCACGAATAGCTAAAGCAATCCTTGGGAAAAAGAAGATGGGAGGTATCACTTTCCCCCAACCTCAAGCTCTACTACAGAGCAGTTGTAATTAAGACAGTGTGGTATTGGTATAGAGACAGACCGTAGACCTATGGAATAGAACTGAATATCCTGAAACACACTCTCAAATATACAACCACTTAATCTTCTATAAAGGAGCAAAAAATATTAAGTGGAGCAAAGAAAGCCTCTTCAACAAATGGTGATGGGAAAACTGGGCAGCTACATGTAAAAAATGAACTTAGACCTCCTTCTAACGCCATGCACAAAAGTCAGATCAAAATGGATTCTAGATCTCAACATCAGACATGAATCTATAAGGTACATCGAAGAAAACATAGGACATCGAAACTAAAAGTATCTTTAAAGACGACACACCACTGACCAAGCAAATGGAAGCAAAGATAAACAAATGGGATTATATAAAACTAAAAAGCTTCTGCACCTCAAAAGAAACAGTGACTAAGATACAAAGACAATCCACAGAGTGGGAAAGGATATTCACCCAATACCCATCTGACAAGGGGTTAATATCCAGGATATATCAGGCACTGATAGCACTCCACAAGAAAAAAACAGTCAACCCCATCAAAAATGGGGAGAAGAAATGAACAGAAGCTTCCAAAAAAGAAGTACATAATGGCCAAAAGGCATATGAAAAAGTGCTCTTCATCTTTAATCATCAGGGAGATGCAAATCAAAACAACAATGAGGTACCATCTCACACCACAGAGACTGGAATACATCCAAAACAGCAAGAACAACCGGTGCTGGCATGCATGTGGGGAAAAAGGGACTCTCATCCACTGTTGGTGGGAGTGCCGACTGGTCCAGTCCCTTTTGGAAAACACTATGGGCATTCCTCCAAAAACTAGATATTGAGCTCCCATTTGATCCAGCAATAGCACTCCTGGGAATATACCCGAGAGACTGAAAAACACATAGCAGAAACACTGTCTGTACTTCTTTATTTTTCTCTGCGCTATTCACTATAGCTAGAATCTGGAAACAACCTAAATGCCCGAGAACAGAGGACTGGCTAAGGAAACTGTGGTTCATCTACACTATGCAATACTATGCAGCTGTCAGAAAAGATGAAATTGTGAAATTTACCTGCAAATGGAGGGACATGGAGACTCTCATGCTGAGTGAAATTAGTCAGAAGGAAAAGGACAGATATAGAATGACTGCATTCATTAATAAGATATAAATAGATACCAGTGTTTTACTAAATGTGGGAAATGGTAATGTCAGATTAAAACTCACCATTGAATATAAACAAAGTGACTTAAGTGATAAACTCTAAATATCTGCAGGGCTAGCCACAATGTGTAAAACAAGAGGGAGAGAGATACAGAGACAGAGAGAGAGACAGAGAGAAAAAGAGAGGATACTGGGGTACTTGCTTTTGAGGCAGCCTGAGGGGTGGGCAGGGAGGGGGTGGCGTACATTGGTGGTGGAAATGGGGCACTGGTGGAGGCATGGGTGCTGGAATACTGTACTACCAAGAACCATTATGAACACCTTTGTAATTGTATGTCTCACGGTGGTATAATAAAAATTTTTTAAAAGCTTGAAGATGGTTGGTTAAATTAAAACCAGGCATGTTCCTCAGGGCTGTCAGCATGAGGATAATGCACACATGCAGCCTGTATCCTGGCTGGACTACTCCACGGCTTAAGTTTTTGTTACATCTTTCAGCAAGAAAAACAGCTTGGGCTCATGGCTGATTTTTTGTCTGCTCGGATCAAGTGATTTGATAAAGGTAAATGGGACATGTTTTTATGCGAATTTTTCAGTCACCATGTTTTATGGTATGTTTATGTGGAAAAACATTCCAATTCTCTGGTAACCTGAAACTTTAGTATTGCCAAGTTAAATGAAATTGAAGCAAGAGCTTCATCATTTTTAAATCAGATACTTAATCACTAAGCAGTTATCTACTCTGTGGTTTCTTATTACAGAGGAATAAAGAATCTTGTTAGTAAACATCTCTGGAGCCAAGCTAAAAATGTTACACACAAAGAGGAAGCATCTACTTCTAGAAAGGGGCCAATATATCAACACATTTTATAATCTAAAAATTGGTGGTGTGGGTTATTCAAAGCCTACCGAATACCCAATGATATCCATCAAAGACCTTCCAACTGCAAAAAGATACTGTGACTCTGACAAATCTGGAGATGGGCTGGCTTCCTTCATGCCAGACTTAAAGCTCAGCTTGTGTTCTTTGCTTTCATTTCCATAGAAACGCCTTACCATACCCCTGATGTCTCACCAGCTGCCTCACTAACTCTGAAGTCAGATACAGCTACTTAACTGGCATTTGCAGGACGAAGACTAGTTCGAAGACAGACAAAACACTTTACCAACTTCTGGCTGTGACAATTCTTAGAGAAGTGAGAAGGGTGGTACTGGAGGGAGTAGGATTTGTCACTCTGAGCTTTTGCTGTGGCAGAACGACTATCTTGGGTTGGTTATTTTTTTTGTGCTTTTTTGGGTCACACCCGGCAATGCTCAGGGGTTACTCCTGGCTCTGCACTCATGAATTACTCCTGGCAGTGCTTAGGGGACCATATGGGATGCCAGGGATCAAACCCGGCCAGCATGGGTTGGCTGCGGCAAGGCAAACGCCCTACCCGGCTGGGCTATCGCTCTGGCCCCAGGTTGGTCATTTTTGTTGCTGTTTGGGGACCATACCTAGCTGTGTATTCAGGGGTCTACGGCGCTGGAGAGCAAACCTGGGCCTCCTACATGCGCAGCCCTGTATTCAGTACTCACGAGCTACCTCTGGTCCTTTTTCAGAAACAGCAGACACGGAAAAGTTAGGAAGTGGCAATTACCTAGGGTGGTCACTTGGGCCATTAGAGAGAATTGCCAGGGTTTCCTGGGTGTTTTCCCTGGACACGGGGGGGAAACATGTTAGGTACCTCTAAACCTCAGTATTCAATGGAACTTTTCTGTTTGGTATTCGGTATAATTACCCTAACTCCTACAACCTGAAGGGAAAAAGATTAATTCCACATTAATTCTTTTGAGGAGCTTTAGAGCCATACTCAGCAGTGATCAGATATCACTCCTGGCTATGTGCTTAGGATCTGTCTCGGTGAGCTGAGCGACCACATGCAGTACCAAGGATGGAAGCAGGGTTGGCTGTGGGCAAAGGGAGTACCTTAAGCCCTGTACTATCTCTTCAACCCATTCACTCTTAATTGTAAATTACTATTGTCCTTGAGAGACCATTTCCTAGGAACTTTAAATTAATTTGCATCTTCTATACTGGTGTTCCTTAAGTTTTCCGATCTTTTCTGAGGCATGACTTTGATGAAAGTAAAAAGAAAAATAAAGCAGGCCCTGTCTTCTCACTTGAAATTTGAAATATGAACACACCATCTCAAAACCAATTCAAATCAATCTCACCCCTTGTCCCCTGAGCCTCCCACATGGGTACCTTCGCCCGTGTATCTGCAGCCTCCCTTCTCAAAAGGGTCCTTGCTCTAGTTTCACAGGATATCCAATCTTACCCGTTAAAAGTCCTAACAAAACAACCCTTTCACCAGTACCATACAGGGCTGCAGGCCCTTCCAGTGACCACTGTAGGAGAGTCTCATGCTCTCCATACGTGTGCTCCCCGGGTGTGCTCTGCATATGTTGATGAATGCTGCTGGAACTCAGACATGTTGCAATTGGCGCCCCTTGAGTGACTTTTTCAAGGCAATGCTTGGCCCTTTTTAATCCCGCACTTGCAGCCTCTCACAGCTCTAGACCCAAGAGACACCACAGGCCCTACCTAACATGAGAGGAGGCCTGTCTGTTTAACCATGGATGGCTCCTTGTCTTTCCGCCGAGTCCTGCCACCTTCGGGAGCCTACTGGGAGAAAGCTTACCTGTGCTCCATCACTTTGTTTCTTGGAACTTCTTTCCAGAAATTGCTCAGTTCAGCTGTGCCTGTGCCACATGACTGCTCCATTTCTGCGCCATGATGAGGAAGCTGGTCTTGGGCAGAGACTGTTAAACCTGCATTCCAAAAGCAGAATTCACCATGGGCCAGAGAGATAGTATCGGGTCAAGGCACTGGCCCTGTTCAATGCCCTGCACCTCACGGTCTCCTAAGCACTGAGCCAGGAGTAGCTCTCAAGCACTACTGGGTGTGACCCACCCTGAACACCAGATGAACAGGAATCTTTACAAAGGACTGACTACCTGGCTTAAGACAGTCTAGAATATAACATTAAGGGGAAAAAGACTACGGAATTACCTTCCAAAAAGAAAAAAACCTTGGGGCCCAAGAGACAGTATATAGGACAGCTGGTAGAAAGGGGGTCTTGCACATGGCCGACCTGAGTTTGACTCCAGCATCCCATACGGTCCCTCTGAGCCCACCGAGAGCATTGCTGGGCATAGCCCCCAACAAAATAAATCTGAAAGTAGGAGAAAACTTCCAAGAAGTGGGTGGGGCTTTACTTTCAGTTATCTTTGTGGTGCCGGGATGAACCTGGGGGGTCTCTCCTGCTCAGCTAGATTCCCCTGACCAAGGGGGACTTCGCTTTTGAGAAACAATTTTGAGGCATTACTTTCAACGACTGTACTCCTTGAAAGGATCTGAAGGGGGGAGGCAGAGAAGCATGAGCCAGCACCTCCCAGCTGCCCCAGGCCACGCACCCCCATGGGGGAGACACCACGATGTCCACTGAAGCGCCAGGGTCACAGCTGCTGTTGCTGGGCTTGACTCGGTATTTTTCTGGCGCAGTGGTTCTCACCTGTTTATAAACACAGTCCTCACCGTTAGCCTTCTGCTTGGCACAAACAGCCACAAAAGAACTTTTAAAAAGCAGCAGTTAATAAAATGTATAAATCAAAGCAAAACCATAAACAGGCAAGGAGTAAGGTGCTTGCCCTGGATTTGGCAGACTGGTGACCTTGTACCATTCACTCCCTTACACCCGCAAAAAAAACATTTGTGAATACAAAGATAATGTTTCCTTCCCATTGAAAAGAAATATGCCTCTCCGTTTAAAGGACTATTCACCCATTTGCACTCTCCAATTAATCCATCTGTGTCAAATATTGTTTGCTAATTGCCTACCTTTAACAAATGGAAGTTGAATGCACATTAGACTACAAAGTACATAATGTTCAGAAATGAAAAACAGTAGTTTAGTCAAAGGACATTCTAGTTAAATCTCATTTAAGTAGCTCATTTAAGGAAGCAAGACTGACAGCAAAACTTGGTCTTCCTCCACTTAGCATTCAGGATCGGGTTAGTAAACAATGGAAACTAGACTTGGAATATACCACAGCTGGAAGTAAAAAGAACTTCAATTGTTAGTTTTACATTTTGCTCTGGTTGTGAATGAAATTATCAATTTAATGACAATCGATTTTCTTTGGGTTTTTAAATTATAACATTAAACCCCTAGATTAACTTGCATATTCGCCTAGTACTACACATTCAAGACAGATATTCAGCCTAGGGAAAATTTAGATAAACTATATTCTCCATGGTTAGAACTAGCAGGAAGTATAATACACTTAAATAAAATCAGAGATAGGGCCGGAGCCGATAGCCCAGCAGGTAGGGCATTTGCCTTGCACGGCCCGGCCTGTGCTGGCCTGGGGTTCGATCCCGGCATCCCATATGGTCCCCCGAGCACCGCCAGGAGTAATTCCTGAGTGCAGAGTCAGGAGTAACCCCTGAGCATCGCCGGGTGTGACCCAAAAAAGCAAAATAAACAAATAAATAAAATAATAATAGCGCAGACACACAGGGCCAGGGAAAGGAATGAGGAAAAGATTCTTTAAAAAAAATAAATAAAAATAAAATCAGAGATAAAAACAAGTTCATAAAGGTTAGCCTTTCCTTTAAATAAAATGTCTAAAAAATCATTTCCCATGTCATACCTTCATACATCTTCCAGATATTTACCTTAAAAGCCACAATATTTTTAGTCACATTTGTCAATATTATTAAGGTTTTCTTCTCTCCAGAGTCTGCACTTCCAAAATATAATTCTTCCGCTGGGCTAAATCATGACAAAGACATAAGTCATTTATATTACTCAAATGACAGTGCAATCATTTACAGAAAGAAAATTACCTGGATAATATTTATGTTCATTTGTATAGAAGATCATAAAACAATTTTTTTTTTTTGCTTTTTGGGTCACACCCAGCAATGCTCAGGGGTTTCTCCTGGCTCTGCACTCAGGGAATTACTCCTGGCGGTGCTCGGGGACCATATGGGATGCTGGGGATCGAACCCAGGCCGGCATGGGCGCGGCCGTGCAAGGCAAACGCCTCACCCGCTGGGCTATCGCTCCGCCCCATCATAAAACAATTACCTAATATATTTGCCTCTTAATCTTATTGATTTGATGCCTGGTAGCTAAAACGCCCTATGGCTTCCCAAGATCAAAAGCAAAATAGGAAGGTACAGACAATAAAAAAGATTTTGAATTTGGTCTATTAGCAGCACTTTTATTTTCAAACCCATATCACTTTTATTGCAGTATACTGCATAACTGTTTTATCATATTGTTAATACCCTAATGTGGCTAACTTATAAATGAATCTTCATCACAGGTCGGTACATATATAAAGTTCAGGACTGTCTAAGGTTTGAGGAACCTGCTGGGAATCTTGGAATGTGCCTCTATATAACAAGGTACTTCTAGGGCATCACGGACATGCTAGGGACCAAATGCATGTATGAGATGATTATTCTTAAGTATTCCTTTGAAGATCTGCTTCTCTATGACCTCCTTGCTAGTCACGTGGAATTCTGTTCTGTATCCTATATCCTTACCTAACTTTTCTATAGTGTCATCTTAAGGTTCATCTGTTTAGCTCTTTGGAAGGTTCCACAGAGAGCAATCAGAGAAAGTACACCACTATCTCAATTTTATCTACATATAAGCAGATTAGGAAGAGATTTTAATATGTCAAAAAGTGTAGCTTCAAGGAAGTTCACTGCCGATGTATTTAAGTAACAATTTCTTACAAAGCAAAACCATTTACTAATTGGGAAGGAGAAAATTAAAGACAATAGTTGGGATCTAAAGTGCAGAAAAGCTTATCAAAGAGTAAGGATCAGTGAGTTTCAAATGTAAGAGTAACTAGTACTACTGGCTGCTGCAATGTCTAACCAAATACAGAATGAAAGCCTGTTTTTCATTTCTTTTCCTCTGTTCAAAGAACTCAGTCTGTAGGGCTGAATCACACTAGCCAAATTGGATAAGGTGCTTCCATACAATGAGAAGGTCAGGAATTTTGTTTTAGATAAATGCAAAGTCTTCAAATAGTCCTTGACTCTGACGTTCCTTTATACACAGATGCACCTGGTATCAGCAAGATGGCTTAAAAGATGGGATTTACTCAGCTAGATCCCACTTTCTCACGAGGGTTCTTCCCAGCTTTGGATAAGATGGTCATTTAGCTACGACTGCTGACTTCCTTCATAGAAAGATCAGGTGGTTACTGATCTCAGTAACCAGCACAGAAACCCTGCAAAGCTCTGGGGGAGACAGATGTTTGTTGGGTTGTGGTGCGAGAAGCTCCAACTCTCCCTGGGGTGGAGACAGGGAAGAGCAGGGCCCAGGAGTGCTGCCCCAGAGACTGCCCTGCCACTCCCTTCCCCCAGCTATACCCTCACCCCTTACAAACCAGGAGTGATAGTTTTGACAGGCATCCAAGTGCAAAAACTGAAGGGAGCAACTTTCGAGCCAGTAGAAGGCAAAATATATTTGCTTAAATTTATTATGTATGCTCCATAACTGCTTATGTAGACAATATATATGTTTGGAAATAAACAACAAGGGAAAACTTAGATGACAACAACCTCTCTCACTGATTAAGTTTTTTAAAGTGTGCCTGTATTTTTCAGAAAAGACAAACGGGACAAAATTATATACAACGGATAAGATAATACTTCAGGTTGTCACTAGATAAAGCTGACATGGCAATAGGCTCCACAGATTATCCATAAAAAGGCATAATTTACAATAAAGAAGCCTTTACATATGACAAAACAACGCTGACTGTTTGGGGTCAAATAACCTAGAAATTAAAATAAAGACAGGTTGAATTTTATTTTTTTTTAAAGATAGGTTGAAATTTAAGATGACCAGAAAAATTTTTTTTTTTCCTGACTCAGCTTTGGCATTCTGGAAAGTCAAATTGATAAATGCCATTTCTGGCGTCCCTTAATTTATCCAAGACTAGTAATATCAGTAAAATGAGAAATGACATTCAGATTTATTGTTAATAATGAATATTCACTTTTATTACTTAATGGAGAATGAGGGCCCTTTAAACACTTAATAGAATAAACAGCTTAAATATCTACTATTACTGGAGACTAAGTAAATCTTCACATAATCATTACACTTGTATTTCCACTTTACAAAACAGTACAGAGGCTTCCTTGATTTTAAGTTCTTACAGGATGGTTCTTACACCATGAGGGCTGCCATTTTCAACATTGAATTCCACAGCTCATCAGAGCTCCACCCTAGAGATAAATCAATCTCAAGCCCTGCTCATCTGAGTTTTACCCTACAGCAAAGCCTATTTCAAGCCCAGGTATGCTTGAACCAGAGACACAGATACACGGGACAGAGCTGCTACTGGCCTCCCTGTGCTCAGCTGATCACGAGGCGTCCAGGAGGGAAGGTGAGTTCTAGCTCTGGCCCACCATCCCAATAGAGCCTCGCAGGGAAGCCAGAGGAACCCCACACCATGAGGGCCGCCATTTTCAACATTTGAACTCCATAGCTCGTCAGAGCTCCACCCAAGAAATAAACCAATCTCTCCCCATTGTGTGTTCATCAGTAAATAAACCAACTGAGAGCCTACTCCGAGTATACCACCCACACGGCAGAGCCTGTCAAGCTACCCGTGTCATATTTGATATACCAAAAACTAGTAACAATTATAGATCTCATTTCCATGAACTGAATGAATGGTTTGAGGCTCTTTGTGTTCCTGGTGCGAGCAGATGCCCTTGGGCTACACTATCATGCAGCAGGAAGTATGGAGATGTTACTGGTGCCTGCTCGAGAAAATCGATGAAAGACAAGAGATACAAGTGATACAGGATGGTCATGTTACTAAAAAGGATAGTTAAAAACTTTAATTATTACCTGATGTGTAGTAAGGGCCCTTTAAACACGCTCAATGGTTTCTTGAACGCTTTCATTTTGGAATCAACTTTTTCACTTTCTTCTTTAACTATGTTGGTCTGAAGACAAACCATGACGGAAAGAAAGAAATTCTCATTCCAAGTGACAGATGAGCAAGTTATTAGGTCAAAATGTAAACATGACATTGGTTCAATGCAAGTTGTATTCTGACCAGTTTATTCTCAGTTATATGCTTAATGGACTTTATCATGACCACTGACATATTTGAGAGCCTTTTTATAAATAGGTGACTGTAGAAAATACAAACTGCTCCTTCTCTTAAGTCTTTAAATGTGTTGTAAATTATATTTATCAAGTCACTGATGATGCATAGGATGAAGAATAACTACTTATTTTAAAAATGAGAGGGCTGCCATGTGGTCCAAGTGCTAAGAGCCCCACTGGGAGTGGTCTGGGGCACTTGGGTTCTGTGGGCTCCCTAAAACATAAAAAATAGGAGGAAGTACATGAAAGTCAAGTCCAAATGAATTAATTTTTATTTCATATAGATAAAGAAAAGTATTGTCGGTAGAACGATCCCTTCCAGGTGCTTCTGGCCGATTTTTCTATCAGAGACAGAATCAGTATATTAAAGGCTCTTGGGGACTCCTGGCCACCAAGTGCCATCTTTCGCTTCCTTTTACAAAGGTAGGAAAGACAGCAAGAGAAGTGAATTACCCTGAATCTTAGCCAGTTGAGTAAGACAATTGGGGGTTAAGCCACATCATGTGACTTAGTTTCATTTTACTGTTAAAATTACCTTTTTGGTAACTGATGCTGGTTCTTCATTAGAAACGGTTTCCAAGGTTTCTTTACTATCACTTTCAGTATCTTCTTTACTTGAGCCTTCATCCTCACTGGCAATCGGCCCATTTTCACACAATGGGGTCTGGAAGTCATCATCTACTAGGGGAGGGTAGCTGTACTTGAAAGGGTCCTAAAAGATAAGAATTTGGGGCCCGCCTATTAAAGAGGTGGAGAGAGGAATCATTCCCTTATTAAAGTTAAAATATATTCCACTGGCCAAGAAATGAGACTCAATTATATAGTGAAATGTTATACAGTGAAATGTCAAACAAATAAAGCATTTCAAAGAGAGAAGGACAGGAAGTGGTATGGACAAAGAGGCCAGCCTTTGGGAGAAAAGAACATTGAATATTTAAGCTCACTCTTGACACTAAAAATAATTTCAGGTACATAAAAACGTTAATTATGCATGTGTAGATATCTACTTTTATATACTTGGTTTCAACTGGGTTTCAATTGATCAGTGTGCTTGGATCAATTGAAACCCAAAACCCAACTTTCTGCTCTATAAAAAACCATCAAGGGGCCAGAGGGATAGCCCAGCAGGTAGGGCATTTGCCTTGCACGTGGCCAGCCTGTGCCGCCCCGGTTTGATCCCTGGCATCCCATATGGTTCCCTGAGCACTGCCAGGAGTAATTCCTGAGTGCAGAGCCAGGAGAAACCCTGAGCAATGCCGGGTGTGACCCAAAAAAAAAAAAAAAGCCATCAAAGAGTCAAAGAAAAACACTTTAGGGATGAGAGACAATCCTATAAGCAAATGGTAACCTGAGAAGTCAGGTCTAGATCAGAAAAAACAGACTTCCCATACAAAAAGGTAGTTAGAGATAAGGATGGAAGGTTATAGCAAAATGAAGGGTCAATTCATCAGGAAGATATAACATTTACTGATACATATGTACCAAACTAAGCAGTGTCAAAACATAGAACACAATTATTGACAGAACTAGAGTCAGTGACAACACCCAAATGATAGCAGGGTGTTCAACATTCCACTTAGATCAGGGAAAGTCAGCCAGACAGAAAACTGACAAGGAAACAATAACCAGATGGACCACACATATGTGTTCGCATTACATTGATTATTCACCTGTAGATAATGGGTTTGGAATGCTAAGACAAGCTGTGAAGACAAGAGGACCTGCAAGACCACCTCTTGCTTAGGGAAAGATGGAGGGAGGAAAAGATATGCATATACTACATTTGCTTACATTTATTATGCATGCACTATAGCTGCTTATACAGACAATATATCACTGTATCACTGTCTTCCCATTGTTCACCGATTTGCTCGAGTGGGCACTAGTAACATCTCCATAAGTCCTGTCACAAGCAAGTGTAACCCAAGGGCATCTGCTTGCTCCAGGGACAGGAAGAGCCTCAAACCATTCTTCAGGTCATGGAACTGAGGTCCATAATTGTTAATAGTTTTTTGGCATAACAAGTATATAAAACACGGTTAGCTTGCCAGGCTCTGCCGTAGGTGGTATAGTCTCAGTAGAAGGCTCTCATCTCAAGCATTTCCTGATGAACCCTCAGATGTATAGTTAATTTCTAATAATGCAATGAGGTGAATTAAGTGGAAGAGAAAAACCTCTTCAACTACTGGTGCTTAGTAAACTGGTGAACCAAATGTAAGAAACAGAAACAAAAAAGAAACTGGACTCTATATCTCAAACCATAAACATAAAATTAATTCAAAAATATGTTTTTCTATGTTATACCTTTTATTTATTACTGTTTAAGTGTTAAAGTGCGGGTGGCATACTCTTTGTAGTCACCTCTGATCTCCAGCATTTATTGATGAACTTGCGCAGCCGCAGCAGCCGCATGAGCTGGGCTGTGATAGGCTCTTCTGCTGGGTGGAGTTCTGACGCAGAGGGAAGTCCAGATGTGGAAAATGGTGGCCCTCGTGGAGTCAATTTGACAATGACAATTAAATGACTATAGTGTGGTAGTGAGTCAATTGTACTCAATCAACTTCAATATTTCCATCTACACTTAGAGTAAAACAAATACTCTCCTTAAATTTTCTCTTCAAGGAAAAGAGCTACACTGCAAACCTCACACTGTAATGAAATGAGACAGGACATATGGAGATGTTACTGGTGTCTGCTCGAGCAAATCGACGATGAACGGGAAGACAGTGATACAGTGATACAGTGAAAGTGTTAAAGCAAAAAAGTAGGGAACAAAGAATATTTATTCTTGGAAATAATTCCTAAAGAATGGAACTCAAGAACCAAATATTTGGAAGAGCAGCAGAAGACTGATGCCGAAGACTCCTTTCTGAATACTGTACATTTTTCCATCCAGAACCATGCAGATTTATAACCTATTCCAAACCGAAATGTTGAAAACGGGAGATAAAGCTTGTCAATAATGTTGTTGGCTATGGCAGAACACCTGTGTTTCTTCAGATGCTAGGACACTGTTTTCCCTTTTCTTGGAGCAAAGAACACAGACGGAAGCATCTGGCTTCTGAAACCAGTTCGCAGAACGATACTTACAGTCCCACCCATGCGGAGGCAGGTACTGACGCTCACATAGTCTTGAACTTCATTTTTACCCAGAAACTTCAATAAACTCACTGCCTCAGGACCCAGCCAGGATTTCACAATTTTGAAAGCAGCTGAAAGGAAAAAAATGTTAAAAGTCATCTCAGTATTTTCTTTCATTCATCTGGTTGCTCAACTTCCTACATGTGCCTTAACCCCAGTCCCCTGAAAGGAATTTCGTCTACACTTGTGTCTTTCCAAGGCTGGAGACTTAGCATGCTCCAGTTCTGGTAGACAGTTAGCGCCCACTGCTCCTGATGGCCTACAATAATAAACAAAGCATCAGGGCTCTGGCCTCTGCCCAAGTCCATCAAAGATCCCACAGCGAAGAATTCCAGAAAATGAATCAAACCGCAGAGCGATTTCAGAGAAAAACATCATAGTAAGGAAAGAATCATTGTCTTAAGTTTCTAAGGAGCCTGAATCTGCAACGCTTGAAGTGGGAAGACAGCAAAGAAGGAATTTTTGGGATGTGCACAGGACCCAAGCTTCTGTTTCAACAAACTCCTTTCTCCAAGCTTGGTAATGAAAGAATAAATGCTTTCCCCCCTATGTAAGCTTATGTAAGTGTAAGGAAACTTTCAGTAGCTAGAGAATGTGAACTGTCTTCAAAGACACAGTGCTGTAATTACGATCTCATGCCATTTCTGATTTCTACTCACTTTCTAAACCTTGGTTCCATCCTGACAGTCTAAGCCCCTTCTAAGGACATTAAGAAAGGAATACTGCATTAGATTTGTAACAATGTCATTGGTAACAAATATCAGGGGATAAAGCAGCATGATAAGCATTAAATAGTTCAGAAAATTGCCTTTAACTTTAGCTAATCGTGTTTGATTTTTTTTTACATAACACTTAACTTGTCATTTATTTCAATTAAAGTCTGTGAATTGACATGTTTGAAGTTATGCTACTGGAATAAACTAAAGTGCATAATTGCATTTCTTAAGTTTGAGATATGACTTGATTTATAAAATCACCCCTGTAAAATACATACTTCAATGGTTTTCAGAATATCTACAGAGTTGTGCAACCTTCACTGGTATCTAATTGTAGGCAGTTTCACACCAAAAAAAAGAAATCCTCACCCATTGGGAAACTCCCTATTTTCCCTTCTTTGTTCCCTGGTAACCATCCATCAATTTTCCATTTTGACAGGTGTGCCAATTTTGGTCGAACACTTCCTAAACAGAGTAATAAAATACGTTTTTCTGACATGGGCCTTTTTGTGTGTGTTTCCAAGGTTCCTGCATGATACAGCAAGTGCGTATTCAATTGTTGTTGTTTATTGAGGGGCTCACACCTTGTGGTGCCTAGGGGACCAAATGTAGGGTTGGGGATGGAACCTG
>JAJIBD010031439.1:0-17856 GCA_021461705.1 Cryptotis parvus
AAAGAAACTAAATGAGATAATGAAATCTGAGAAATTTACACAAATAAAAAAAAAAAGAAAGCTTGAAGGAGTTCTCCCTGGGGTAATAAACTGCGCCGGGGCGGGCGCCTGGGGCCGTCGTAGAGGCGGAGTCTCGGCAGAAGGTGGAACTACAACCCCAGAAGTCCGAGCGAGGAGGAAATAAATGGACATTTTGAACTCACACCGGCCTGTCTCCCGCAGGTATGCCCCCTGGGGTGTCGGCGTACAACCTGGCGGCCCATTTACGGCCGCTTGTAATACACAATACTAGGAAATTCAACACCAAGGGAGGTAATACCCTCAAAAAAAAGAAAGCATTACGAGAATCTATCCCTAAACACCGCAACACCATGGGAAAAGCGCAGATCACCAGCTGAAGAACAGACAGATGAAGGAATCGACCCGGAAGACTCAAAGAATACAGATGTGCATGATCATTCTGACAATGAAATTAGAGAGAAAATTGGTAAGATGTTGGGAGCTCACCCGAAAAAATTGAGCAGATGTCCAATAAAATACAGGAGAACATAAGCGAAGCAGTTGAAAGGGCAGTCAATAAATTATGGGAGGAATGAAGAGCACGAAGAAATAAAGAAACATGCAAATAGAAATATCATCACTTAAAAACTCAGTAGATGAATAGAAAAACACAATGGGGGCTCTCCAACAGTGAGGATGACAGCAGCGGAAGACAGTGAGTGAAGGGCTGCAGAAAGCACTCAAGAGAACTACATAGGAAAAAGACCGGAATGGATCAGCAGCAGAACAGAGAACAGTAGGGATGAAGCCAGGCGGAACAACTATAAGAATCGCGAGTCCCAGAGGGAGAGGAAGTAACAAGGAAATTAAACAGTTAAAAACATCCTGGCTGAAAAATTCCCGAGAGTTAAAGAATGAAGGCATCCAGATCCAAAAGCCCGGCGGTACCAGCAAGAAGAGACCCCAATAGAAAGACCCAAGACACATCCTAGTCAAAGTAATGGATGCCACAGACAGAGACATAATTCTTCAGGCAGCAAGATCAAAGAAGGAAATTGTATCCAAAGGAGCATCCATTCGACTTTCAGCAGACTTCTCAGAAGACACCCTCCAAGCCCGAAGGCAGTGGTGGGAGATAGTAAAAAACTTAATGAAATGAATGCCTCCAGCAAGATTCTTTATCAAGCTAAACTCTCACTCAGATTTGAAGGACAGATATACAACTTCTTGGATAAACAACAGCTTAGGAACTTTGGAAAATCAAAACCAACCTTAAAAGAAGGACTGAAAGTATCTACTATAAGACGAGACATAACCAAAAAGAACAACCAACCTATACAGAAAGATGGCACAAAATCCCATGACAATAATCTCTCTCAATGTCAATGGTCTAAATGCACCAGTTAAGAGACACAGAGTGGCAAAATGGATCAAAAAATTGAATCTACATTCTGCTGCCTTCAAGAAACACACCTGAACAATCGAGCAAAGACAGGCTCAAAATAAAGGCTGGAAAACAATCCTTCACTCAAACAACCCATCCAAAAAGCTGGGGTAGCCATACTGGTATCTAAACAACATAGACTTCAGGCTAAAGAAGGTCAGAAGGGACAGTGGGGTGACTACTTACCATAGTCAAGGGATGCATATATCCAGGAAGAAATCACGCTATTAAACATTATATATGCACCCAAACAGGGGCCAGCAAAATACCTAAACCAACTACTAATAGACTTCAAAGAAGACACTTGACAGCAACACAATTGTAGTTGGAGACTTCAACACTACTCTATCAACCCTGGATAGATCAACAAGATTGAAACTTACCAAGGAAATACTGGCCCTAAAAGAAGAGATGGAAGAAAAGAGGGCTGGTAGACATATACAGGGCATTTCATCCCCAAAAAGCTGAATACACTTTCTTCTCCAGTGCACATGGAACATACTCCAAAATAGATCACATGCTGAGCCATAAATCATACCTCCATAAAATCAAGAAGATAGAAATTGTGCCAACTATTTTTTTCAGACCATGATGCACTGAAAATAGAAGTTAATTGTACACAAAAAACAGGAGACCAATACCAAGTACCTGGAAACTAAACAGCTCACTGCTGAACAACCAGCAAGTCATAAAAAGAAATCAAAGAGGAAATCCAAAGATTCCTGGAAACAAATGAGACTGAAGACACGAATTACCAGAACTTGTGGGATACAGCAAAAGCAGTGTTAGAGAGGCAAGTTCATAGCTCTTCAAGCATTCATCAGAAAAGAAGAAAAGGCCATCACAAACAGTCTGACTTCACAACTTAAGATCTTAAGAGTGATCAACAAAAGGGCCCAACCCAAGCAGAAAGAAAGAAAATAATAAAACTTAGAGCAGAAATCAATGAGATGGAATGTCAAAAAACAATCCAGAAGATCAACGAAACCAAAAGCTGGTTCTTTGAAAAAAAAAAACAAGATTGACAAACCACTTGCAAGACTTGTAAGAAAAGGAAAAGAGAGAACCCAAATAAATAGAATCAGAAATGAAAAAGGGGACATCACAACAGAAACCACAGAAATTCAAAAGATCATCAGAGATTACTATGAGAGCCTGTATGCCACGAAACAAGAGAACCTAGAAGAAATGGACAAATTCCTGAATTCCTATAGCCTCCCAAGTCTGCAACAAGAAGATTTGGAATACCTCCAACAAACCTATCTCCATCGAGGAGATAGAATCGGTAATCAAAAGTCTCCCCCAAACACAAAAGCCCAGGTCAGATGGATTCACCAGTGAATTCTACAAAACCTTTAAAGAGGACCTACTCCCAATTCTTTTTCAAGCTCTTCCGGCAAATTGGAAGAAACAGAAACACTCCCAAATAGCTTTTCTCAGGCACATATCACCCTGATACCCAAAGCAGACAGAAGATGTCACAAAAAAAGAAAACTACAGACCAATCTCCCTGATGAATGCCCCCCACAGATGCTAAGATCTTCAACAAAAATACTAGCAAATAGAATCCAAAGAGTCATCAAAAGATTATACACCATGACCAAAGTGGGATTCATCCCGGGAATGCAAGGATGGTTCAACATCCGCAAGTCAATCAACATAATACATCATATCAACAAAAAAAAAAATAAAAACCATATGATCATATCAATAGATGCAGAGAAGGCATTTGACAAGATTCAACACCCGTTCATGATAAAAGCTCTCCGTAAAATGGGGATTGAAGGAACCTTCCTCAAGATAATCCAGGCCATCTACTACAAGCCCACAGCGAGCATCATTCTCAATGGGGGAAAAACTGAAAGCCTTCCCCTTAAGATCAGGGGACAAGACAAGGCTGCCCACTCTCACCACTTCTATTCAATATAGTACTGGAAGTACTTGCCATAGCAATCAGGGAAGAAAAAAGACATTAAGGGCATCCGGATAGGAAGGGGAAGAAGCCAAGTTATCACTATTTGCAGATGACATGATATTATACCTGGAAAACCCGAAACTCTCTACCAAGAGGCTCCTAGAAATAATACATTCCTATAGTAGAGTGGCAGGGTACAAAATCAATACCCAAAAGTCAATGGCCTTCCTATATGCAAACAGCGAAAGAGAAAGAAAGGGACATTAAAGAAACTATCCCATTCACAATTGCACAGAAAATCAAATACCTAGGAATCAGTTTGACAAAGAATGTAAAGGATCTCTACAAAGAAAACTACAAAACGTTACTTCAGGAAATAAAAAAGAAGACCTGAGGAAATGGAGACACATTCCCTGCTCATGGATTGGAAGGATTAACATTATCAAAATGGTAATACTCCCTAGAGCTTTATACAGATTCAATGCGGTCCCTATAAAGATACCCATGATGTTCTTCAAAGAAATTGAACAAACACTCCTGAAATTTGTATGGAATAATAAACCCCCCACGAATAGCTAAAGCAATCCCTTGGGAAAAAAGAAGATGGGAGGTATCACTTTCCCACAACCTCAAGCTCTACTACAGAGCAGTTGTAATTAAGACAGTGTGGTATTGGTATAGAGACAGACCCGTAGACCTATGGAATAGAACTGAATATCCTGAAACACACTCTCAAATATACAACCACTTAATCTTCGATAAAGGAGCAAAAAAATATTAAGTGGAGCAAAGAAAGCCTCTTCAACAAATGGTGCTGGGAAAACTGGGCAGCTACATGTAAAAAAATGAACTTAGACCTCCTTCTAACGCCATGCACAAAAAGTCAGATCAAAATGGATTCTAGATCTCAACATCAGACATGAATCTATAAGGTACATCGAAGAAAACATAGGAAGAAACGCCTCGACATCGAAACCAAAAAGTATCTTTAAAGGCGACACACCACTGACCAAGCAAATGGAAGCAAAGATAAACAAATGGGATTATATAAAATTGAAAAGCTTCTGCACCTCAAAAGAAACGGTGACCAAGATACAAAGACAATCCACAGAGTGGGGAAAGGATATTCACCCAATACCCATCTGACAAGGGGTTAATATCCAGGATATATCAGGCACTGGTAGCACTCCACAAGAAAAAAAACAGCCAACCCCATCAAAAAATGGGGAGAAGAAATGAACAGAAGCTTCCAAAAAGAAGAAATTCGAATGGCCAAAAGGCATATGAAAAAGTGCTCTTCATCTTTAATCATCAGGGAGATGCAAATCAAAACAACAATGAGGTACCATCTCACACCACAGAGACTGGCACACATCCAAAACAGCAAGAACAACCGGTGCTGGCGTGGATGTGGGGGAGAAAAAGGGACTCTCATCCACTGTTGGTGGGAGTGCCGACTGGTCCAGCCCTTTTGGGGAAAACA
The DNA here is from genome assembly GCA_021461705.1 of Cryptotis parvus. Lineage (NCBI taxonomy): Eukaryota > Metazoa > Chordata > Mammalia > Eulipotyphla > Soricidae > Cryptotis > Cryptotis parvus. The sequence goes on from JAJIBD010031439.1 coordinate 4,843, forward strand.
ATATGGGCATTCCTCCGAAAACTAGATATTGAGCTCCCATTTGATCCAGCAATAGCACTCCTGGGAATATACCCCAGAGACCGAAAAACACATAGCAGAAACACTATCTGTACTTCTTTATTCATCTCTGCGCTATTCACTATAGCTAGAATCTGGAAACAACCTAAATGCCCGAGAACAGAGGACTGGCTAAAAGAAACTGTGGTTCATCTACACTATGGAATACTATGCAGCTGTCAGAAAAGATGAAATTATGAAATTTACCTGCAAATGGATGGACATGGAGACTATCATGCTGAGTGAAATTAGTCAGAAGGAAAAGGACAGATATAGAATGACTGCATTCATTAATAGGATATAAATAGATACCAGTGTTTTACTAAATGTGGGAAATGGTAATGGCAGATTAAAACTCACCATTGAATATACACAAAGAGACTTAAGTGATAAACTCTAAATATCTGCAGGGCTAGCCACAATGTGAAAAAGAAGAGGAGAGAGATGCAGAGACAGAGAGAGACAGAGAGAAAGAGAGGAAACTGGGGTACCTGCTATTGAGGCAGCCTGGGGGTGGGCGGGAGGGGTGGGGTACATTGGTGGTGGAAATGGGGCACTGGTGGAGGGATGGGTGCTGGAATACTGTATTACCAAGAACCAATTATGAACACCTTTGTAATTGTATGTCTCACGGTGGTATAATAAAAATTTTTAAAAGCAGAGATGGTTTAGTTAAATTAAAACCAGGCATGTCTTCAGAACTGTCAGCATGAGGATAATGCCACATACAGCCTGTAATCCTGGCTGGATTTTCACGGCTTAAGTTTTGTTACATCTTTCCAGCAAGAAAAACAAGCTTGGGCTCATAGCTGATTTTTATCTGCTCGGATCAAGTGATTTGATAAAGTAAATGGGACATGTTTTTTTATGCGGAATTTTTCAGTCACCATGTTTTATGGTATGTTTATGTGAAAAACGACCAATTCTCTAGTAACCTGAAACTTTAATGTGCCAGTTAAATGAAATTGAAGCAAAACCATCATTTTAAATCAGATAATTGACTAAGCAGTTATCTACTCTGTGGTTTCTTATTATACAGAGGAATAAAAGTCTTGTTAGTAAACATCTCTGGGCAAGCTAAAAATGTTACACAAGAGGAAGCATCTACTTCTAGAAAGGGCCAATATATCAACACATTTTATAATCTAAAAATTGGTGGTGTGGGTTATTCCAAAACTCACGAATACCCAATGATGTATACATCAAAGACCTTCCAACTGCAAGAATACACAGCTGACTCACAGCAAATCTGGAGATGTAGAGGCTGAAGCTACCTTCATGCCAGACCCAAAAGCTCTAGCTTGTGTTCTTTGCTTTCATTTCCATAGAAAGCGCCTTACCTTACCCTGATGTCTCACCAGCTGCCTCACTAACTCTGAAGTCAGATACAGCTACTTGCGCTAGCATTTGCAGGGCGAAGACTAGTTCGTTAGACAAAACACTTTACCACGCTTCTAAATATGACAGTTCTTAGGGAAGTGAAGGGTGGTACTGGAGGAGTAAGTTTGTCACTCATGGCGACTTTGCTGTGTAGAGCGACTATCTTGGGTTAGTTATTTTTTGTGCCTTTTTGCAGGTAACACCGGCAATGTAGGGGGTTACTCCTGGCTCTGCACTCGCATGAATTACTCTGGCGTCTACTTGAGGGGACCATAGCTATGGGATGCCAGGGATCAAACCAGACCAGCATGGGTTGGCTGCGTGCAAGACAAACGCCCTACCCGCTGGGCTATACGCTCTGTTGGGTTGGTCATTTTGTTGCTGTTTGGGGACCCATACCTAGCTGTGTATTCAAGAGTCTCTCACGACTGGAGAGCAAACCTGGGCCTCCTACATGCGCCAGCCCTGTATTCGGTACTCTGAGCTACCTCTGGTCACTTTTCAGAAACAGCAGACACTTACTTACGGAAACAGGAGTAGCAATTACCTAGGGTGTTGGGCCATTAGAGGAAAATTGCCAGGGTTTCCTGGGTGTTTTCCTGGATTGCAGGGGAGGGGAAGCATGTTGAAGTACCTCTAAACCTCTCAGTATTCAATGGAACTTTTCTGTTTGGTATTACGGTATAATTACCTAACTCTACCATAACCTGAAGGGAAAAGATTAATTCCACATTAATTCTTTTGGAGAGCTTCTAGGCCATACTCAGCGGTGATCAGATATCAACCTGGCTATGTGCTTAGGATCTGTCTACAGAGTGAGCTGAGCGACCACATGCAGTACCAAGGAGTGGAAACAGGGTTGGCTGTGGGCAAAGTACCTTAAGCCCTGACTATCTCTTCAACCCATTCCTCTTAATTGTAAATTACTATTGTCCTTGAGAGACCATTTCCTACAGGAACTTTAATTAATTTGCATCTTCTATACTGGAGTGTTCCTTAAGTTTTCCGATCTTTTCTGAGGCATGACTTTGATGAAAATACAAAAAGAAAAAAAAATAAAGCAGGCCCTGTCTTCTCACTTGAAATTTGAAATATGAACACCATCTAAAACCAGATTCAAATCAATCTCACGCTTATCCCTGGGCCTCCCGCCTTGGGTACAGCCGCGTGTATCTGCAGCCTCCCTTCTCCAAAGGGTCCTTGCTCTAGTTTTCTGGGTTATCAAATCTTACCGTTAAAGTCTAACAAATGTATACCATTTTCTCGCTACAGGCTGCAGGCCCTTACGAGTGACCACTGTAGGAGAGTCTCATGCTCTCCATCGTGTGCTCGAATTATGCTTTCTGCATATGTTGATGAATGCTGCTGGAACTCAGACGCTGTAATATTTGCAATTAGAGCGCCCCTTGAGGTGACTTTCAAGGGGCAGTACTTGGCCCTTTTAATCCGCACTTGCAGCGGCACTCTCAGCTCTAGGCCAAGAGACACCACAGGCCTACCTAACATGGGGAGGCCTGTCTGTTTAACTCATGGATGGCTCCTTGTCTTTCGCGAGAATCCTGCCACCTTCGGAACCTACTGGGAAAGCTTACCTGTGCTCCATCACTTTGTTTTCTTGGAACTTCTTTCCAGAAATTGCTCAGTTCAGCTGTGCCTGTGCCACATGACTGCTCCATTTCTGCGACCATAGTGAGAAAGCGGATCACAGGCGAGACTGTTAAACCCTGCATTCCAAAGCCAAATTCACCAACTGGGCCAGAGAGATAGAGTGCTCTGAGTCGAAACTTTATTTATTCAATGCCCCTGCACCTCACGGTCTCTAAAGAGCCAGGAGTAGCTCTCAAGACCCACTGGGTGTGACCACCCTGAACACCAGATGAACGGAATCTTTACAAGGGACTGACTACCTGGCTTAAGACAGTCTAGGAGATATAACACATTAAGGGGAAAAGACTGCGGGTGCAGCATCCAAGAAAAAAAACCCAGGGGCCCAAGAGACAGTATATAGGACAGCTGGTAGAAAGGGGTCTTGCACATGGCCGACCTGAGTTTGACTACAGCATCCCATGGTCCTCTGAGCCCACCGAGGCTGTGCTGGGCATAGCCCCCCAACAAAATAAATCCCACAGTAGGAGAAAACTTCCAAGAAGGTGGGGCTTTACTCGGGTATCTTTCAAATCAGTGCAGGGGATGAACATGGGGGTCTCTCCCACCTCAGCTAGATTCCCCAAGGGGACTTCGTTTTGAGCAACAATTTTGAGGCATTACTTTCAACGACTGTACTCCTTGAAAAGGATCTGCAAGGGGAGGCAGAGAAGCATGAACCAACCTCCCAGCTGCCCCAGGCCACGCGCACCCCATGAGAAACACCACGATGTCCACTGAAGGCGCCAGGGTCCTGGCGCTGCTGTTGCTGGGCTTGACTCGGTATTTTCTTCAGTGCCGTGGTTCTCACCTGTTTATAAACACAGTCCTCACCGTTAGCCTTCTGCTTGGCACAAGCAGCCACAGGCTTTTTAAAAAGCGGCAGTTATGAATGTATAAATCAAAGCAAAACCATAAACAGGCAAGGAGTAGGTGCTTGCCCTAGTTCAACGAACTAGTGACCTTGTACCATTGCTCCTTGCCGCAAAAAAACATTTGTGAATACAAAGATAATGTTTCCTTCCCATTGAAAGAAATATGCCTCTCCGTTTAAAGGACTATTCACCCATTTGCACTCTCAATTAATCCATCTGTGTCAAATGTGTTTGCTAATTGCCTACCTTTAACAAATGGAAGTTGAATGCCATTAGACTACAAAGTACATAATGTTCAGAAATGAAAAACATTAGTTTAGTCAAAGGACATTCTAGTTAAATCTCTCTCATTTAAGTAGCTCTCTCATTTAAGGAAGCAAGACTGACAGCAAACTTGGTCTTCCTCCACTTAGCATTCAGGATTGGATTTAGTAAACAATGGAGTAGACTTGGAATATACCACACAGCTGGAAGTAAAGAAGAACTGAAATTATTAGTTTTACATTTCTTCTGGTTGTAGATAAGAGTATCGATTTTAATGACAATCGATTTTCTTTGGGTTTTTAAATTATAACATTAAACCCCTGAATTAGCAACTTGCATATTAAGCCTAGTACTACACATTCAAGACAGATATTCAACTAGGGAAAATTTAGATAAACTATATTATTCTCCATAGTTAGAACTAGCAGGAAGTATAATACCTTAAATAAAATCAGAGATAGGCGGATGATAGCCCAGCAGGTAGGCATTAACTTACACAGCGGCCGGCCTGTGTGCTAGCCTAAGGGTTCGATCCCGGCATACCATATGGTCCCAGGCACCGCCAGGAAGTAATTCCTGTGAGTGCAGAGTCAGGAGTAACCTGAGCATGGCGAATTCTGACCCAAAAAGCAAAATAAACAAATAAATAAAAAATAATAATAGTGCAGCCACACACAGGGCCAGGGGAAAGGAATGAGGGAAAAGATTCTTTAAAAAATAAATAAAAATAAAATCCGACATAAAAACAAGTTCATAAAGGTTAGCCTTTCCTTTAAATAAATGTCTAAAAATCATTTCCCATGTCATACCTTCATACATCTTCCAGATATTTTTTAAAACCACAATATTTTTAGTCACATTTGTCCAATATTATTAAAAGTCTTCTCTCCAGAGTCTGCACTTTCAAAATATTAATTCTTCCGCTGGGCTAAATCATGACAAAAACACTAAGTCATTTTTATATTACTCAAATGACAGTGCAATCATTTACAGAAGAAAATTACCTGGATAATATTTATGTTCATTTAGTAGAAGATCATAAAACAATTTTTTTGTTTGCTTTTTGGGTCACACCAGCAATGCTCAGGGGTTACTCCTGGCTCTGCACTCAGGTACTCTGGCGGTGCTTCGAGGACATATAGGATGCTGGGGATCAGACCCAGGGCCGGCCTGGGCGGCGTGCAAATAGCGCCTACCACTGGGCTATCGGCTCCGACCCATCATAAAACAATTACCTAATATATTTGCCTCTTAATCACCATGATTTGATGCCTGGTAGCTAAAAACGTCCTATGAGCTTCCCCAAGATCAAAAGCAAAATAGGAAGGTACAGACAATAAAAAATTTTTAATTTGGTCTATTAGCAACACTTTTATTTTCAAACCCATATCACTTTTATTGCAGTATATGCATAACTGTTTTATCATATTATTAATACCTAATGTGGCTGTAACTTATAAATGAATCTTCATCACGGTCGGTACATATATAAAGTTCAGGACCATCTACAAGGTTTAAGGGACCTACTTTGGAATCTTAAATGTGCCTCTATATAACAAAGTACTTCTAAGGCATCACGGACATGCTAAGGGCCAAATGCATGCCCATGAGATGATTAATAAGTATTCCTTTGAAGATGCTTCTCTATGACCTCCTTGCTAATCAAGTGGAATTCTGTTCTGTATCCTATATCCTTACCTAACTTTCCTTTAGACTCATCTTAAGGTTCATCTGTTTAGCTCTTTGGAAGTTCCACAGAGAGCAATCAGAGAAAGCACACCACTATCTCAATTTTATCTACATCTAAGCAGATTAGGAAGAGATTTTAATATGTCAAAAGTGTAGCTTGAAGGAAGTTCAACCCGATGTATTTGAAGTAACAATTTCTTACAAAGCAAGGAACCATTTACTAATTTGGGAAGGGAGAAAATTAAAGAAAAATAGTTGGGATCTAAAGTGCAGAAAAGCTTATCAAAGAGTAAGGATCAGTGGGTTTCAAATGTAAGAGTAACTGGTACTACTGCTGCTGCAATGTCTAAACAAATACAGAATGAAAGCCTGTTTTCATTTCTTTTCCTGTTCAAGGAACTCAGTCTTAGGGCTGAATCACACTAGCCAAATTGGATAAAAGGTGCTTCCATACCATAAGAAAGTCCAAGAATTTTGTTTTAGATAAATACCAAGTCTTCAAATAGTCCTTGACTCTGAGTTTATACACAGATGCACCTGAAATATTAATAAGATGACTTAAAAGATGAGATCTACTCAGCTGGATCCACTTTCTCACGAGGTTCTTCCCAGCTACGGATACAGATGATTATTCCGCACACGACTACTGACTTCCTTCATAGAAGATCAGGTGGTTACTGATCTCAGTAACTATGTAGGAAGGCCTGCAAAGCTCTGGGGAGACAGATGTTTGTTGGGGTTGTAGTGTGGCGGAGCACCAGCTCTCCTGGGGGTGGAGACAGGAAGAGCAGGGCCCAAATTGCTGCCCCAGAGACTGCCCTGCCACTCCCTTCCCCCAGCTATCACTCATACCTTACAAGCCAAGAGGGAAAGTTTTGACAAAGGCATCCCAGTGCAAAAAACTGGAAGGGTAGCAACTTTCGAACCAGTAGAATATATTTGCCTAAATTTAATATGTATCGCTCCATAACTGCTTATGTAGACAATATATATGTTTTGGGAAATAAACAACAAGGAAAACTTAGATGACAACAACCTCTCTCACTGATTAAGTTTTTAAAAATTGTACCTATATTTTCAAAAAAGAGACAAACAGGACAAAATTATATATTGTGGATAAGATAATACTTCAGGTTGTCACTAGATAAAGCTGGCTTGGCTATAGGCTCCAGCAGGATATCCACAAAAGGCATAATTTACAATAAAGAAGCCTTTACGTATGACAAAACAACGCTGACTGTTTGAGGTCAAATAACCTAGAAATTAAAATAAAGACAGAGTTGAATTTTATTTTTTGATAGGTTAATTTAAAGTAATGAGAAAAATAATTTTCCTGACTCAGCTTTGGCATTCTGGAAAATCAAATTGATAAATGCCATTTCTGGTGTCCTTTAATTTATCAGACTAGTAATATCAGTAAAATGAAATGACATTCAGTTTAGTGGTAATAATAGATATTTTATTACTTAATGGAGAATAAGAGGCCCTTTAAACATTTAATAGAATAAGCTTAACTTAAATATCTACTATTACTGGAGACCAAGTAAATATTCGTAATCATTACACTTGTATTTTCCCTCTTTACAACAATTACAGAGGCTTCCTTGGTTTTAAGTTCTTACAGGATGGTTCTTACACCATGAGGGCTGCCATTTTTCAACATTAAATTCCACAGCTCATCAGAGCTCCACCCTAGAACAAATCAATCTCAAGCCCTGCTCATCCCAGTTTTACCCTACAGCAAAGCCTAGTTCAAGCCCAGGTATGCTTGAACCAGGGACACAGATACACGGACAGAGCTGCTACTGGCTCTCCTGTGCTCAGCTGATCACCAGGCGCCAGGAGGAAGGTGAGTTCTAGCTCTGGCCCACCATCCCAATAGAGCCTCGCAGGAAGCCAGAGGAACCCCACACCATGAGGGCCGCCATTTTCAACATTTGAACTCCATGGCTCGTCAGAGCTCCACCCAGAAATAAACCAATCTCTCCCCATTGTGTGTTCATCAGTAAATAAAACAACTGAGAGCCTACTTCGATAGTATACCACCCACACGGCAGAGCCTGTCAAGCTACCCGTGTCATATTTGATATGCCAAAAAACTAGTAACAATTATAGATCTCATTTCCATGAACTGAATGAATGGTTTGAGGCTGCTCTTTGTGTTCCTAGTGCAAGCAGTGCCCTTGGGCTACACTATCATGCAGCAGGAAGTATGGAGATGTTACTGGTGCCTGCTCGAGAATATCGATGAAAGACAAGAGATACAAGTGATACAGGATGGTACTTTACAAAAGGATAGTTAAAAGCGTTCATTATTACCTGATGTGTAGTGAGGGCCCTTTAAACACGCTCAATGGTTTCTTGAGCATTTTCATTTTAGGAATCAACTTTTCACTTACTTCTTTAACTATGTTGGTCTGAAGACAAACCATGGCCGGAAAGAAAGAAATTTCATTCAAAGTGACAGATAAGCAAGTTATTAGGTTAAAATGTAAACATGACATTGGTTCAAGCAAGTTGTATTCTGACCAGTTTATTCTCAGTTATGTGTAATGGACTTTATCATGACCACTGACATATTTGAGCCCTTTATAAATAGGTGACTGTAGAAAATACAAACTGCTCCTTCTCTTAAGTCTTTAAATGTGTTGTAAATTATATTTATCAAGTCACTGATGATGCATAGGATGAAGAATAACTACTTATTTTAAAATGAGAAGGGCTGCCATGGTCCCAATTACTAAGAGCCCCCACTGGGAGTGGTCTGGGGCACTTGGGTTCTGTAAGGCCCCTAAAACATAAAAATAGGAGGAAGTACATGAGAAGTCAAGTCCAAATGAATTAATTTTTAGTTCATATAGATAAAAAAAAGTATTTGTCGGTAGAAACGATCCCTTCCAGGTGCTTCTGGCCGATTTTTCTATCAGAGACAGAATCAGTATATTAAAGGCTCTTGGGGACTCCTGGCCGCAAGTGCCATCTTCCGTTCCCTTTTACAAAGGTAGGAAAGACAGCAAGAGAAGTGAATTACCCTGAATCTTAGCCAGTTAGGTAAGACAATTAGGGGTTAAGCCACATCATGTGACTTAGTTTCATTTTACTGTTAAAATTACCTTTTTGGTAACTGATGCTGGTTCTTCATTAGACACGGTTTCCAAGGTTTCTTTACTATCACTTTCAGTATCTTCTTTACGTCAGCCTTCATCCTCACTGGTAATCGGCCCATTTTCACACAATGGGGTCTGGAAGTCATCATCTACTAGGGAGGGTGACTGTGAAAGGTTAAAAGATAAAATTTGGGGCCGCCTAATAAAAAGAGGTGAGAGAGGAATCATTCCCTTAAATTAAAAATATAATCCACTGGCCAAGAAATGAGACTCAATTATATAGTGAAATGTTATACAGTGAAATGTCAAACAAATAAAAGCATTTCAAAGAGAAGGACAGGAAGTAGTATGGACAAAGAGACCAGCCTTTGGGAGAAAAGAACATTGAATATCTAAGCTCACTCTTGACACCAAAAATAATTTCAGGTACATAAAAGCGTTAATTATGCATGTGTAGATATCTATTTTATATACTTGGGTTTTGGGTTTCAATTGATCAGTGTGCTTGGATCAATTCACAAGCCCAATAACTTTCTGCTCTATAAAAAACCATCAAGGGGCCAGAGGGATAGCCCAGCAGGTAGGGCATTTGCCTTGCGCGTGGCCAGCCTGTGCCGCCCAGGTTTGATCCCTGGCATCCCATATGGTTCCCTAAGCACTGCCAGGAGTAATTCCTGAGTGCACAGCCAGGAGAAACCCCTAAGCAATGCCAGGTGTGACCCAAAAAAAGAAAAAAAAAAAAGCCATCAAAGAGTCAAAGAAAAACACTTTAGGGATGAGAGACAATCCTATAAGCAAATGGTAGCCTAAGAAGTCAGGTCTAGATCAAAAAAAACAGACTTCCCATACAAAAGGTAGTTAGGAATGAGGATGGAAGGTTATAGCAAATGAAGGGTCAATTCATCAGGAAGATATAACATTTACTGATACATATGTACCAAACTAAGCAGTGTCAGAAACATTAGAACACAATTATTGAACAGAACTAGAGTCAGTGACAACACGCAAATGATAGCAGAGTGTTCAACATTCACTTAGATCAGAGGGAAAGTCAGCCAGACAGAAAAGTGACAAGGAAACAATACAAGATGGACCACCCATATGTGTTCATATTACATTGATTTTCACCTGTAGATAATGGGTTTGGAATGCTAAGACAAGCTGTGAAGACAAGAGGACCTGCAGCCTACCTCTTGCTTAGGAAAAATGGAGGGGAGGAAAAGATATGCATATACTACATTTGCTTACATTTATTATGCATGCACTATAGCTGCTTATACAGACCAATATATCACTGTATCACTGTCTTCCCATTGTTCACCGATTTGCTCCAGTGGGCACTAGTAACATCTCCATAAGTCCTGTCACAAGCAAGTGTAACCCAAGGGCATCTTCTTGCTCCAGGGACAGGAAGAGCCTCAAACCATCCTTCAGGTCATGGAACTGAGGTCCATAATTGTTACTAGTTTTTTGGCATAACAAGTATATAAAACACGGTTAGCTTGCCAGGCTCTGCCGTGTAGGTGGTATAGTCTCAGTAGAAGGCTCTCATCTCAAGCATTTCCTGATGAACCCTCAGATGTATAGTTAATTTCTAATAATGCAATGAAGTGCATTAAGTGGAAGAGAAAAGCCTCTTCAACTACTGGTGCTTAGTAAACTGGTGAGCCAAATGTAAGAAACAGAAACAAAAAAGAAACTGGACTCTATATCTCAAACCATAAACATAAAATTAATTCAAAAATATGTTTTTCTATGTTATACCTTTTATTTATTACTGTTTAAGTGTTAAAGTGCGGGTGGCATACTCTTGTAGTCACCTCTGGTCTACAGCATTTATTGATGAACTTACGCAGCGCCAAGCAGCATGAGCTGGGCTGTGATAGGCTCTTCTGCTGGGTGGAGTTCTGACGAGAGGAAGTCCAGATGTGGAAAATGGTGGCCCTCGTGGAGTCAATTTGACAATGACAATTAAATGACTATAGTGTGGTAGTAAGTCAATTGTACTCAATCAACTTCAATATTTCCATCTACACTTAGAGTAAAACAAATACTCTCCTTAAATTCTTCTCTTCAAGGAAAAGAGCTACACTGCAAACCTCACACTGTAATGAAATGAGACCAGGACATATGGAGATACTGGTGTCTGCTCTGGGCAAATCGACGATGAGCGGGAAGACAGTGATACAGTGATACAGTGAAAGTGTTAAAAACAAAAAGAGTAGGGAACAAAGAATATTTATTCTTGGGGAAATAATTCCTAAAGAATGGAACTCAAGAGCCAAATATTTGGAAGAGCAGCAGAAGACTGATGCCGAAGACTCCTTTCTGAAATACTGTACATTTTCCATCCAGAACCATGCAGATTTATAACCTATTCCAAGCCGAAATGTTGAAAACGGAGATAAAGCTTGTCAATAATGTTGTTGGCTATGGCAGAACACCTGTGTTCTTTCTCTAGATGCTAGGACACTGTTTTCCCTTTTCCTTGGAGCAAAGAACACAGACGGCAGCATCTGGCCTGAAACCAGTTCGCATACTTGATACTTACAGTCCCACCCATGTGCGGAGGCAGGTACCTGGCGCTCACATAGTCTTGAACTTCATTTTTACCCATAAGCTTCAAAAACTCACTGCCTCAGGACCCAGCCAGGATTTCACAATTTTGAAAGCAGCTGAAAGGAAAAAAATGTTAAAAAGTCATCTCAGTATTTTCTTTTCATTCATCTGGTTGCTCAATTTCCTACATGTACCTTAACCCCAGTCCCCTGAAAGGAATTTCGTCTACACTTGTTGTCTTTCCAAGGCTGGAACTTAGCATGCTCAGTTCTGGTAGACAGTTAGCGCCCACTGCTCCTGATGGCCTACAATAATAAACAAAGCATCAGGGCTCTGGCCTCTGCCCAAGTCCATCAAAGATCCCACAGCGAAGAATTCCAGAAAATGAATCAAACCGCAGAGCGATTTCAGAGAGAAAAACATCATAGTAAGGAAAGAATCATTGTCTTAAGTTTCTAGGGAGCCTGAATCTACGCAGCTTGGAAGTGGGAAGACAGCAAGAAGGAATTTTTGGGATGTGCACAGGACCCAAGCTTCTGTTTCAGGCGTTAACTCCTTTCTCCAAGCTTAGTAATGAAAGAATAAATGCTTTCCCCCCTATGTAAGCTTATGTAAGTGTAAGGAAACTTTCAGTAGCTGAGAATGTGAACTGTCTTCAAAGACACAGTGCTGTAATTACGATCTCATGCCATTTCTGATTTCTACTCACTTTCTAAACCTTGGTTCCATCCTGACAGTCTAAGCCCCTTCTAAGGACGTTAGAAAGGGAATACTGCATTAGATTTGTAACAATGTCATTGGTAACAAATATCAGGGGATAAAGCAGCATGATAAGCATTAAATAGTTCAGAAAATTGCCTTTTAACTTTAGCTAATCGTGTTTGATTTTTTTTACATAACACTTAACTTGTCATTTTATTTCAATTAAAGTCTGTGAATTGACATGTTTGAAGTTATGCTACTGGAATAAACTAAAGTGCATAATTGCATTTCTTAAGTTTGGAGATATGACTTGATTTATAAAATCACCCCTGTAAAATACATACTTCAATGGTTTTTCAGAATATCTACAGAGTTGTGCAACCTTCACTGGTATCTAATTGTAGGCAGTTTCCTCACCCAAAAAAGAAATCCTCACCCATTGGGAAACTCCCTATTTTCCCCTTCTTTTGTTCCTAGTAACCATCCATCAATTTTCCATTTTGACAGGTGTGCCAATTTTGGTCGAACACTTCCTAAACAGAGTAATAAAATGCGTTTTTCTGACATTGGGCCTTTTTGTGTGTTTTCAAGGTTCCTGCATGATACAACAAGTGCGTGTCCAATTGTTGTGTTGTTTATTGAGGGGCTCACACCTTGTGGTGCTCAGGGGACCAAATGTAGGGTTAGGGATGGAACCTGGGTTGGTCACATGCAAGGTAAATGCCTCATGCCTATAT
>JAJIBD010031440.1:0-25459 GCA_021461705.1 Cryptotis parvus
GCTTCAGACAGTTTGAAGTTCTATCAGGCATATTTAGGATTATTATGTCATTGTGTAGAATGACTCCTTTATCATTTCATAATGTCCTCTTCTTAATTCTGATAAATTTCTTTGTTCTGAAGTTTGTTTAGTCTGAAATTGATTTAGCTGCTCCTTCCCTTGTGGTTAGTCCTATTGTGTTACGCACTTTTAACTCATTTGACTCTTTGTATAGAAAGTAAGTTTTCTATAAATGAATTAGGAGTTGATCTTTTATTTTGGTAAATTCACTTAGATGATTTGTCCTTATATTACTTTCTCAGATGATTTATAATTAAAATGATTATTTAGGGGCTTGAGAGATAGTACAGCATGAGGTTGCTTGCCTTGTGATGTTTGATGTGGGTTCAATCCCTGACACCCCATATGACCCTCCCCCTCCAAGCTCTCCAGAAATGATCCCGGAGCACTAGCCAGGAGAAAGGCCTGAGCACAACCAGGTATCACCCCAAAACAGAACAAAAACAAAGTAACTATGTAGTGGCTTTATTATTTGCCTATTTTAATATTTTGGGGTGCTTTATGTTGCTGCATTAGTTCTTTTTGTTTCTAAAATACAGAGAAAGTCATGCTTTCTCTGTATTTAGTAATGGAGCTTATTATTACATTAATTTTTACTTTTATTTTTCTTGCTGAAGGATCCCTCTAAAGCACAGCTTGGGTGCCACTAGGGCTACATTCCATAATACTTACTCGGCCAGGCAAGTGGTTCATTGTTAGGGAACAAGGATGCAGAGCTGGTCAGGCCCTTTGGGGCAGAAACTACCAGAGCTATCTGAGTATTGCTAAGGGTCTTCCAAGACCACACTAAGTGTTGCTGGAGGTTCTAAGGATATACCCAGAATGAACATGTTCTGTTCTGTACAGCCAAAGATTGAATTTGTGTTAGACAGATGTATTTGCATAACCCCTGTACTATCTCTCTAGTCCCTTAAATCTTTCTTAGGTTAGTATTAATATTCATTTTTTTGTCTTTGTGATATTTTCAGAGTGCACATTAAAAAACAATCTAAGTCCATATCTATATAGCACAATAATGTTGGGTGTAGAGTAAAAGCAACTTAAAATGTGATATTATAAATTCCTCATTCTGTCTCTTGAAGTATAGCCTTGTGCTAAAAACAAGTCAATGTACTTGTTAGATGAAAAATTGAATTCTCACAGAAGCTTTGACAAGGACAATCTTTATGTCTTTTAGTAGAAGTTAAAATTAAGACTTAGATGAGTTTAATTCCCTTTCTGGATTATTTTACTAGTAAGAGTCAATATTATCAGACATTGCAGACATTGGCAGACCCTGAAGGGCCATAGAGAGCACATACAGTATTCAATTCAGAGCCAGATATATAATAAATGTTTAGTAAATTTATACCCTCAAGAACATATCTTGGGGAGGGATCTAAAAATACAATGGTTTGTAGAAAAGCAGTGGTGGGATGTTTGGGGTTTGGTGATAGAAGAAAGAATAGAACAAGAGTTTTTGTAGTTCTTAAAATTCAAATCTGTTCTACACCCCTGCCTTCACTATTCATAGTAACTATCATGTTAGCTCTCCACCTGCCATATCAACAGAGCCTTACAAGAAGTCAGAGGAACCCCCACACCATGAGGGTCACCATTTTCAACATCCAGACTCCACAGCTCCTTGAGCCCCACCCAAGAGGAAAGCCAATCTCTCCCCATTGTGGTTCATCAGTAAATGCATGAGAAGAGAGCCTACTACTGAGAGTATATCACTCACATGGCAGAGCCTGGCAAGATTCCCGTGTCGTATTTGATATGCCAAAAAATAGGGAACAATTATAGACCTCATTTCCATAACCTGAAGGAATGGTCAGTTCCTTCAGGTCTTTCCTTTGTGTTTCTGGAGCAAACAGATGCCCTTGGGCTACTCTAGTTCCTGACATGCTGTATGGAGATATAACTGGTGCCCCCTCTAACAAATTGATGAACAACGGAAAGACAAGTGATACAAGTGATCATTTTAGCTCTAATGTCTAAAAAGTGGTTTTTGTGTGGCGTTGCTGTAGGTGAGTTCTCAGGTTCAACCCATGACTTTTGCTCTATTCTTATATGAAAAGGGAGGCTGATGCCTCTATAGATGAAGAGGTCTTGCTTAGGCCTCAAATTTTTGGAAGAGATGAGACCAATTTCTAAGCTGCTGACCACAGAAATCTGTTCACATGGCTCTCTTCATAAAACAGGCTTGTAAATTGCTACCAACTCTCTCTTCCTAATCAGGGATGAACTAAGCCCTCAGCTTTAGTATCCCGCCAGATATGGAGCTTTCAAGCTTCTCCACCAGACCATCTGGCCTCAGCAACAACATCCAAATAATAGCCCATATTCATGCCTAATAGTTCTCATTCTGTGGGCTAATTCTGTCCAAAAGCCTCAAGAATTCTTCTTTCAGAAAGATGAGATAAAAGCGGGTGCAGTTGGCCCAAACATCAGCCAGGCAATTTGTTAGACCACCTATGAGGTGGGAATTCAAACTCTCCATGAAATATCCTTCAAAGGGCTGCACCTGGTACTGTGAACTATTCCAGAGTCTACAGTTATACTCTGAGATGTCAGACCGTAGGTCCCTCATGGGTACTGAAGAAGTGTGGACTGGAATGAGGCGAGAAGTGTGGACTGAAATGAGGGAAGTACTAAAATACATGGACCAAATGACAGCTTGTTTGCAAATACCAAGAGAATCTTCACTCAGCCTCTCAGTAGTCCTGTGCTTATGGGTAGCAAACTCAGTGTGCAATGAACTTTCTGCACTCTACCACTTCCACACAATATTTTATCCTTGGTCATGTATCAACTCACCATTAACTATATTAACTTTGGTGAATGCTTTTGCCCTCAAATAATTCTCATTTAACAAGCAGCCTATTTTGCTGTCCTCATATGTTACCAACTGGATCCCACAGGATGTCAAAAGATCATGTGGCCTCCCACCAACAAGATGGTCAGACTTCTTCGTCAAGACACTGCACGACGGTTTGAAGCTCTCCATGTTCCTGAAGCTAACCAGATGCCATTGGGATACACTGGCACGTGATAGGGTCAAATGGAAATGTTACTGGTGCCTGCTCAAGCAAATCAATGAATAACGGGATGTCAAGTGATCAAGTGATCATATATTTCCACCAATAACCCACATACAGATTCTTTTGCTTCCCATGTTGGACTAGGAGAGAGCAGGCATGACTAGGGAGGGGGTAAATGATGCTAAGGCAGATGAGGTACAGGACTGTATCCCAGATATTCATGCAGAAACACAAGTTGCTACTTCTCTAGACCCCTGGTCAGTGTAGGTGACTACAGTTTCAACATTTTCAGTTGAATATGTCAGAACACACAGCACATGGAGACAGGCTACTGAGTTATACTGAGAACAAGTATATGTTCTCAGTCCTGGAGATTCGAGACACTCAGAGCATTCAAATTCGCATCATTCATTGTGGAAAAACTGTCCTCCTACAGTGAAACCTGGCTTTTCTAGGTTCCCTCCTGAGATACAAGGGCAATGTACTAAGAAAGTGTCCACTTCTAACTCCTTGCTTGGCTAACTCTTCTCCCAGAATGGGCATAGCTACATCTAACAGTCACTGAGAAGCTACTTGCATAGGAAGTACCAAATGAGTCACATACATTTCATTTTAATGTCCCCAAATAAAACTTGGCTGGATGACTGCTAAGGCTTATATTCATATCATGGTTGCAAACTATGTATGTAGATACTTTGCAGAAGAGTTGATGTCATGGTTTTTTCTCATGGTGGACCTAGATTGTTCAGACACACGCACACAAATACACACACACACACACACACACACAGAGAGAAATAACCCAACTTCCCAGAAAGCCTGCACTGGGCTGGGATCCCAAGTATGTGTATCACAAATCCTTACTAAATGGGAATTACATATGATGACTAAGGGAAGAAAACAGCCAGTCAGGAAACATAGGCATTTCCCAGCTAAAGACATGCTGAGGCTATGAGCTTCCATTGCATGGTGTCAGTGCTCTACATTTTCTTCTGCTCCATTTACAGAAATGAAACTGCAATTTTAGGATCAAGGAAACTAAATGTATCTCTGTAGTCAGCAGGGATTAGATACCACTCAGTGTCGCAGAGTTCATCCCTGTAGCGTGCTCATTCGATGCCAACTGAGGCAGAATACTTATTCCTGGGGACAGATAGGCTGGCCTGTACAGGCTGCCACATGCCCACAGCACAGCCACCAAAAGTTCAAAGAGATATTTTCTAAATATTGTAATAAACTTCATTTTTAAAACACAAGAAGATGGGGCCAGAGCCATAGCCCAGCGGGTAGGGCGTTTGTTTTACGCGGCCGGCATCAGTCTGGGTTCGCTCCCCAGCATCCCATGTGGTCCCCTGAGCGCCTCTAGGGGTAATTCCGGAGTGCAGAGCCAGGAGAAACCCCTCTGCATTGCGGGTGTGACCCAAAAAAGCAAAAATAAACAAACAAACAAACAAACAAACAAACAAATAAATAAATAAATAAATAAATAAATAAATAAAATTAAATAAAACATAAGAAAAAAGTGAAAATCCATGTCCAAAAAAGAATTAGAAGCATAGACTTCCAATCTCAGCATCTCCCTATTTCATCCCATAGGAACTGAATAATCTGACAACAATAAATATTAGGAATGATCAGAAATGATCATGGAAAAAATCAGGATTGATACCAGAGCACAGATCCAGAAGCACCTCAAGATGTGGTCCAAAAGCAAAAACAAAACAACAACAAAAAGGGTGGTATTAATCTTGCCTTTTTTAGAGAGAATGTTACACCATTATCCAAAAGGGATCCTCTCACTGTGGAAATGGACATGAGCAGAAATGCGGCACTGGGAAATTCCTCCTGGGATCATCTTGTCTTTATTTAAGGAAGATGAAAAGCAATGAGGTGCAGGCCAAGATATTGGAAATCAAAGTTCCCCAATTCTACTTCACCTATACAGAGCCAAGGCAGGATGGCTCCCCTCATGGACTCAGGGTATGGTTCCACCTGTCCCACTAATTACATTTGTATTGAGCTTAATATGACTTAACTACAGTATCTGGGAGCTCTTGGAGCCAGTTGTTTTGATCTCCTGTTCACACATACCTGCTCAAAGAAGGAGTTCGTTTATTATTGAAGTAAGCCCTGGCCAATCTATGGGTGGAGGGTTTCAGAAAAGGGAAGACCTGGGAGTTGGAGAGATAGTACAGCCTGGAAGATGCTTGTTTTGCACTCTTTTCACCTGGCTTCAATTCCTTGCAGGACTCCTGAGTCCTGCAAGGAGTGAACCAGAGCCCTGTGAGTGAACTCTGAACCCTGCAGAGAGTGAACCCTGAGCACAGAGGCAGGAGTAGCCCCTGAACGCCACCCTCCCTCCAATTAAAAAAAAAAGCATCAGGGAGCATTTACCTGTCTTTTTAAGTGCGAATAACGACTCTGGAAATTGCAGTAACCCCTATTCAGCTATAGAGTAGACACTCCCCCCCACCACTACAGAGGAGCTTTTGAGACCTCTCTGAGCACTGGCCCAGACACAAAATCACCTCTGCACTCCCAGTGAGGGCCCAGAGGTCATCTTCTTGAGGTCTTACTAGTGGACTTGTTCTTGTCATCACTTTTCGTGGGAAACCTAGAGTAACCCTGTCTGTGCATGTCCCCCTTGGTCTGTGGGAGCTCGTGTAAGCCAAGGTGGGGGGGCTGACCTGTACTAACTCTCTCTGGAACTGTTTGTGAGCCTTGGGAAAGGAGAGCTTGAGTCTGAAATCAGGTTCTGCTGTGTCCACAATGTCCTTTTTTATCAAGTTACGACATCTGGGGTGAAGAAGAAATAACAGACTTGGGATTGTGTACTGTTGTTGGACAAAAGCCACATTTGTCACTGGGCTTTTGGCCAAAGCAATAACCCTTTTTTTTCAAATTGACCCTGATGGAGGGAAGCAACCATGGGCCACCAAGGCAGCAGTGGGCGTGCTGAGGAATTCCTCCTCGGCTGATCAGTCAGCACCAAAGCCTGACGGATACACCGTTCCCGACATGGATACCCAGAGGCTATGCGGAATTGACGCCCTGTCTTGTTTTCTTAATAAGCAGAGAGGTCGCAATAATAGGTCTCGGGTAAACAGTAGGGTCAGATGTCTTAGGGGCCTTTATTGTCAAAATATAAGAAGAAAACTGGCTGGGGAGCACAACCAGAATACAGACCTCTTGATTAGCCCCAAAAGCAGCTTCAATATACTTTATTGAATCTGTCTTTGATAGCTTACAGGAGAACAAAACCGTGACTGCTCGATGCGTTCCTAAAGCTTTCTTCCCCTATTATTTGCATTCTGTGGGTTACCGGGCATATGGTACATTTACAGGATAGAGTTGAGGCTCCTAGTGGTAGAAGTAAGACATTTAGACATAGGCAAGTATATCTCTTTCACAAGCCCTGGGTCAGGAGGCAGAGCCCTAAGAAAGAAGTAAATATTCAGGGACCTGGAGAAAGGAAGCAAAGTGTGCTAAGGACAGAAGACCAGCACTCCAAGACGCACTTCCAGCAGGAGAGTGGGTGTGGACACTGTGTGGGAAATGACTATCTGCTCCTCATGCTCATGAAACCTGCAAAGGAGGTGTGCGCTCTCTCTCTCTCTCTCTCTCTCTCTCTCTCTCTCTCTCATTCTTTCTCTTTTCCCTTTCTCATGGACTCTTACCAAATCGAGGGAAAGTCCCCAGTTTCCACCACCCTGAAGTATACTTGGTTTTCTTTTATTACTGTTCACCCTGTCTTCAGCTCAAAATATTACCCACTCTTCACCCCATCTGCCCTGAGCCTTTCTTAGGCAAGTAAGATTTTCCCATTCTGGTGAAAATATTACTTGCCTAAGAAACGGTGGGCTTGTGCAATCACCCAGTATTCCTTTCCCATGTGCACTGAGCCAAATGTCTCCCGTCTGTGTGTCTTTAATACCTTTATCCTAACACATCCCTTTAGTGTGGTTGTTTGTTTATAGGGCATCTGTCTGTTTTTTGGAGCAGAACAAAGCAGGCATCAACTCACATTACTATATATGTGTCTCCAGCTGTGCATATCTAAATAAGCTTTCAACCATGTTTGCAGAATAAGTGAATGGGCTAATGAATCAATAAATGAGAATAAAAATGGTGGCTGGAGACCTTACCCGGTAGCTCAGAACTAAAGAGACAACAGGATTTGACTTAATGTAACATGCCCATCTGAGTGTGCCAGCCATCTCTCCAGAGTGTGATTGTTAACCTCTGAGCAAACTGAAAATAGATCTACAGGCCCTAGCATAAAACTTCATCCTTAACTGGTTTAATAAATGACTCAGAGTGAAAACAGGCTTAGTGTCTCCATAGACTGTTAGAGAAATCCAGTGGGGAAAATGCCATGGGAAGCATGAGTGTGCCCTTGGATTTGATTTGCAAACTGGCCGTGTCCCAAGGAGGGCCTCTCGTCATGCCCTCCTCTAAGTCTGTGTTGTTTGCTAACATAAATCCTTCTGCTGTAGCATTCACTGTGGCATAAGATTTGAAGATACAAGAGCGTTTGGAGGATTATTCACTGGGAAGGGTAAACACCTTTTATTTAAACCTGATAATGACTTAGATTTTGAAACTCAGACAAGAACTACTTAACTTGAGAATATGAAATTTCAATGACTGGAGACATGCTAATGGTGTTTGGACAGACCAGATGGGCTTGACTGAAGTGTTGGAGGGAGCCAAAAGTCTCCCCTAGCTCCGTACACTTTCCCCACCCCACATATGAGTCTTTTCAGAATCAGAGAGGACAAAGACCCTATGATGCTGTAACTCTTTGAAAGTTAAGTGTATTTTACTCTTCAGATTCCAGGGAAGCATCCAATTATTGCCTCTCAACTAAAATATATAAACAGCCTTTCTCTAGTATCTTCTGTGTGTTTCTTAGATTGTATTTACTGATTGGTTCTCAATTTTTTATTGTTTGTTTATCCTCTTCTTGAGAGAGTGATGACTTACACAAATGCATATATTACTGTGCATGCCAGGGAGGAGCCTGAGTGAAACAGAACTGTTCTCAATGGATATAGAAGGCTGGCAAGAAAAGAAAAGCTAAATTTTTTGTTGAGTTATGCCAAAGAATTCTATGATAAAGAGACTTGGAGCACTTAGGATGTTGTACGTGGTCACTGGAGGTGTGGGGAACATTTAAACAAGACTTCCTCCATCTGGATGTTTCCATTTTGTTTTCTGATTGCTTCTTTTTGGCGGCTGGTGGTTTGGCACACCTGGCAGTGCATTTACTCCAGGCTGTGCATCCAGAGATCACTCAGCATGGTGCTTAGGAAACAATATGGGTTTCTAGGGATGAAATCTGGAAAAATCACCTGCAGGTTAACTGCCTACCTGCTGTACTATTGCTCCAGTGCCTAGATGGCAAATCTTAATTAATTTTATCAGAAAAAATTAATTAAATATCTTTAAAAAAAGAAAAATCCTCTTTAAGTCGGGAGGCATGGTGGGTTCTAGCCCTGGCGCACCACCTCGGCAGAGCCTCACAACAAGCCAGACCCCCCCCTCACTCCATGCGTGCCACCATTTTCCACATTTGGACTTCCCTCTCGTCAGAACTCCACCCAGCAGACCAGCCCATCACAGCCTGGATCATCGACACCCACCCTGCAGCAGTTTTTTTTCTCAATCCGGCCCAAGTATGCTGGTCCAGAGACTCTCAGACATGGGGCAGAGCTTTTACTTGCTCTCCCTGTGCACAGCCATTCATGAGGCAGTCGGGAGGCATGGCGGGTTCTAGCCCTGGCCCACCACCTTGGCAGAGCCTCACAACAAGCCAGACCCCCCTCACTCCCACGGGTGCCGCCATTTTCCACATTTGAACTTCCCTCTCGTCAGAACTCCACCCAGCAGAGCAGCCCATCACAGCCCGGATCATCGACACTCACCCTGCAGCAGTTTTTTTTCCTCAATCCGGCCCCAGGTATACTGGTCCAGAGACGCTCTCAGACATGGGGCAGAGCTGTTACTTGCTCTCCCTGTGCCCAGCCGTTCATGAGGCAGTCGGAGAGGAACGGCGGGTTGTGGCCCTGACCAACCACCTTGGCAGAGCCTCACAACAAGCCAGACCACCCCCCCCCTCACTCCACGGGCGCCGCCATTTTCCACATTTGGACTTCCCTCTCGTCAGAACTCCACCCAGCAGACCAGCCCATCACATCCCGGCTCGCGGCCTCGCAGTTCATCAATAAATGCTTCATTTGGAGGTGTTTAAAAGAGTTTGCCTCCCGCTCGGCAAGCCTGGCAAGCTTCTCGTGTTGTATTTGATATGCCAAATTCCAGTAATAATTATATTAGGTCATTCCCATGACCTAATATAATGGTTTGAGGCTCTTTATGTTCCTGTAGCAAGCCAATGCCCCCTGACTCTACTGGCATGAGACAGGACATATGGAGATATTACTGGTGCCTGCTCTAGCAAATAGATGATCAACAGGAAGATCGTGATTGTGATTTAATTAATTTACTAATTAATTAATTAATTAATTGACTATTAAATCACTGTGAGATAGACCACTGAAAAGCTGTTTATGATCGGGTCTATACAGTATTCCAGCACCCATCCCTCCATCAGTGCACATTTCCCGGCATCTAAGAATTGTCAAGTTTACTATCAAATATACGCAGTGGGTAAGGCACTTACCTTGCATGCATTTAACTCAGATTAAACTCTCAGTAGCTTGCAGGTGCCCCTGAAGCCACCAGGAGTAATCCCCTTAACCTAAGGTTAGGTTTTGGAGAGTAATCCCTTAACCTAAGGTTAGGTTTTGGGGAGCAATCCCTCAACCTAAAATTAAGGTTGGGGGGTAATCCCTTAACCTAAGGTTAGGTTTTGGGAGTAATCCCTTAACCTAAGGTTAAGGTTTGGGGAGTAATCCCTTAACCTAAAGTTAGGTTTTGGGGAGTACTCAACACAGCGAGTACTCCCCCAAAAAACAAAAACAAACAACAACAAATAAAACCAAAGATGGACATCTGTGGAACTCCATGCTTCCAGGTGGAATAGCTGAGTAATCTGTCCTATAGGGATAATACTCCGGCCTCTGCAAACAAGGCCAGAGCACAGAGATAGCTGTGTCACAGAGGACTCCAGGAAGAAATGCTGAGATAATACCCACTAAGGTCAGTCAGCCACCATACTCTTCTTTTCTTTCTTGCCTTCTTGCTTTCTTGCTTTCTTTCCTTCTTTTTTTTTAAATTTTTTTTTGATTCGTTTATGCCTTTGGGTCACACACGGCGATGCTCAGGGGGTTACTCCTGGCTGCACTCAGAAATTCCTCCTGGTGGTGCTCAGGGGGGACCACATGGGATGCCAGGAATAGAACCCAGGTCGGTGGCATGCAAGGCAAACGCCCTAACCACTGGACTATTGCGCCAGCCCCTCTTTCCTTCTTTCTTCATTAAAAATCTGCTCAAATATCTGAAAGCATTCTATAATGGAAACTGTTATGAGAATCTGTTTGCACTGTGCTGTGGAACACACACACTGCCATACTGTTTTCAGAAGACTTGAAGTACCAGTGATGGCTTTAAAGAAAATGAGAAAAGACAATTAAATGTTTCCATCCAGATCCAGAAGTGCTTCCGGTAAATGACAGCTCCATCAGTAAATGGGTGTTTCACAATGGTATCTAAGCAATGGCCAGTGATGGATGATTTCTTTTAAAAGTTCAGGTCACAACCTTTGCAGATGACACTGATGTCCAACACACTGATTCCTGGTCTACAAAACATGGATCCTCTGGGCTCCAATGACTGGGTGCCAGAAATATCAGAAAGCCCAGAAATAGCCCAGAAATAGCCCAGAAATAGCATTTCTGTGCTGAAACTGAGGATCTGTTGGATGAACAGGATGCAGGTGGGGGAGACACCCCATCAGTCATAGTGGATAGCAGTGTAAAAGATAATCTAAATAACCATGAATAAGGAAAAACACATCATAAAAGCCTTCTTTGTGGGCTCCCACATGCTTGCATATTCTTCCTCACCTAACTGCAGGTGTTGCTAAAGTATAGGAACAGTACTTCCTGCATTGATAAACAGAATCTTGTTCTTCCCAAGAAACCTCATACTGGCAATACTCCCACAAATGACACCTAGGACCACAGCAATAATCTGTTGAAACCAGTAAATCACATCTATCACATTTATCCTTGTCTTTCCAGGCTGCATTTCTCAGCAGCGCTTTGCTCCATACTGCACTCTGAACGTCCAGTTGGCCAGCTGCAGCTGATATGGCACCTCCTCCAGCCACCCACTGCTTATACACAAGTCAAGGAACCTGGGCCAGGGGCTGAATCAAAAGAGCTCAGGGTCGGGTCACAGGGTGGTGGAGGCAACCAGCTCAAGGATCAGTTCCCAACTACAAAAGCTATTTTCTAATGCAAAATACCCAGCACCATCTGATGCCCCAAGCAGCACCCAGAGCAACAACCAAGTACAGAATCTGGAGTAATCTCTGAGCATCACTATCACTATCACTATCTTCCTGTTAATCATCTATTTGCTAGAGCGGGCACCAGTAATATCTCAATATGTCCTGTCTCATGCTAGTAGAACCAAAAGTTATCCGATTGCCAAGTACAGACTCTGGAGTAATTTCTGAGCATCACTGGTTGCAAACCAAGAACTACAAAAAGAGGAAAAGCGAAAAAAAACAAAATAACCCAAACCACAGCGTAACTATTAATAGTAGTTCTTCCAGGGCAATGATTACACCAGATAAACCCATCAGAAAAAGGGGCCGGAGCGATGGCCCAGCTTGTAGGGGCGTTTGCCTTGCATGCAGCCGGCCTATGCCGGCCTGGGTTCGATCCCGGCATCCCATATCGCCCCCGAGCACTGCCAGAGTAATTCATGAGTGCAGAGCCAGGAGTAGCCCCTGAGCATTGCCGGGTGTGACCCAAAAGCAAAAAAAACAAAAAACAAAAACAAAAACAATCAAGGCAACAAAGCAATCAGAAAGTAAATGGGGAATCCTTGTCTCCCACTTTGAGGTGAATACGGACAGAAGCCCCAAAACTTCCTTGGCCTCCTGAAAGCTAGGGTGAGCTATGGCAGTGCATTATTGTTATGCAATAGGAGAAAGAAAAAGAGTGTCCACTCTAACTCCTTCCATTCCACTGCCTCACCCCTTGAACTCTTCCTGTGAATTGATTATAGTCCCATTAGCTAAACTAGAAATCTCAACAGTCCAAAATCTCAACAGTCCAGCTCAACTGCTCAGATAGTCCAGGAAAGCCAAGTTTCAGAGCAACCTCAAGTTTAGTATTTCACGCTCTCATTTTTCTCTCTGTATAATTGCAAGCCTAGATTTAGTTTTTGTTTGTTTAAAATGTCACGCAGTTTCTTAAGTGTTTTCTACCTGCTAACTTTAAGTAAGTAGATGGGAAGGATTGGAGCTTGGTAAACTGAATGGGTTTTGGGACACCAGCTGCATGATTATATGAAGTTACGGATGTTTTTTGGAACCTAGAGGCAGGAAGATTTGAAGGTTGAAAATCTCACTAGACCAGAGTGGTAGCTAGAAAAAATACAACATTGAAAACATAGCTTCCAAGACTCTTGTCACCTCCCCAACTTTTTTGTCTCCACTGCTCAAAGGCACAAAATGAACGTTCTCAGTAATTGAATCTCTGAAGCTTTATTCTCAGCTCTGCGGAGGCAGGGCATGACTATCATCTGGTTTTGTACTACGGTAAATTTGCTCTTTCAAGTGCCTCCCTTGAAATCCATGATTAATAATCTCTTCCTTTAGTCTCCTTACCATGGAGTATATGTTAGTTTAAGCGCTCACCTAGCATATTAGCAATGCTACACACACTAAACTAGAAGTGTGGGCCAGTGACAGAGACAATTAGACCTGGTAGGGAAGGGCAGAGTACAGTGGGTAATGTTTGCTTGGCTTGCAGCTGTCCCAGGTTCGTCCCTGGTACCACTTATGGTCCCCTGATCACTGCTAGAAGTAGTCCTTGGGCACAGAGGCAAACCCTGAATACAACCCATTGCAACCCAAAAACAAAAAAAAAAAAAAAAAAAAAGGAAGAGAGAAAATAGTTGGAAAAATCCCCAAGAGCTGGGGACAAACCATGGTTCTGCCATTTACTAAGCTGCTTGTGACTGATCTCAGGCTACTGCTTAGACCCGTGAGCCTCAGCATTTTGTTTATAAAATGGGTATAACCATAGTCACTATTCCAAGATTATGAAGCTAAAGTCTAATAAAGTATGAACCAGGACTGTTAATCTGATTCTACTCTATTCCCTTGTCAGGCGCTCTTGCTTACAACCCATTTATGGTTTGTTTAAATGTATGTGAGGGGCCGGGAGCAATAGTTCAGGAGATAGGGTGTTTGCCTATAGCTCATGGCCAAAGTAAGTTCGATTTCCTGGCAACCACCAAGGGCTCTCAATCGCTAAAGATAATTTCTGTGTATAGCCAGGAACATTCCCTGAGCATCGCGGGTGTGACCCAAAAAGGAAAAAAAATGGTATGGTCAGCCGATTAATAATTTTGCAATTTACCTCCTCCCAATCTACCTTGCATATCTTTATAGACACTCACTGTGCCAGTTTAGTACCACAGCTGCTAATGTAACCACAGCAAGTGATTAGCAAATTCTCTTTTCTTTTTTTGTCCCTTCCATATTTCCTTCCTCCTTCCACCTTCCTTCCCTCATTCCTCCCTCCCTCCCTTCCTTTCCTTCCTTCCTCCCCTCCTCCTTACACGCCCTCCCCTCTCTCTCTCTCCTTTCCTTTCCTTCCTTCTTTCATTTCCTTACTCTCCTCTACTCCCTCCCTTTCCTCCCTCCCTCCTTCTCCCCTCCTTCCGCTATTCCTTCCTTCCCTTCCTTCCCTTCCTTCCCTGAGATTTGAGAACTAGTGGGTCACCTTGTCCATACATACCTCCACTTATCAGAATAGTCTTAAAATTAAATATTGACAAGTAGCCATCAAGATCAAATACTTTTCTCATCTCTTCATTTAGTATAGTAAACCCTTGGTACTTCTCACAGTCTTTCTCACTAGTGTTAGGATTTGATTATACATGCCTTTTTTTTTCCATCAAATCTTATTTCAATCAAAAGTCTCTTCATTCATCATAACTGCATTTCTTTCTCTCAAACATACAAAGCAAATTCCCTAGAGTCTTTCTTGGGATGTTCTCAATCTCTGTAATACCTTTCTACCACATCATGCTGTAGTTACTGTATGTTTATTTAGTTCAAATCCTACCTGAAAGTTTTCTACTTATCAGTTTTCTACTTATCAGTTCTATACCAGAAGAATCCCTTGCTCTAGTATTACCTTCTTTTTATGTTCTTCAAAATAATATCCCTTCTCGAAATTTCCTCTGTTTGATTGTCGGATTTTTATACCATCTCTTTACTAGAACTTCAGTGAGCATAATAAAAGTTAGATTCTGTCATGTTTCTTAGGCCCCAGACAGAGATACACAGTTACTTCAATAAATATCTATTGTTGAATGCCCCCTCGTTTAATTCCCCTTTCTGGAGTCTCACCAATCCATCCTAAAATGTGAAGAGTCTGAAATCAGTTGTGCTTTTACAAAAGTCTTATGTTGAAATAATGGCCCTTAGCCCCTCTACATGTGACTGATTTAGATATAGGAGCTTTG
Source organism: Cryptotis parvus (assembly GCA_021461705.1). Taxonomy (NCBI): domain Eukaryota; kingdom Metazoa; phylum Chordata; class Mammalia; order Eulipotyphla; family Soricidae; genus Cryptotis; species Cryptotis parvus. The sequence continues at coordinate 14,760 of JAJIBD010031440.1, forward strand.
CAAATGCAAATCAATCAGCATGCAATGTTCATTCTAATAACATATAATTAGTGTCTTATGAAAAAAAGGAATTTAGATTCCAATGTGCATGCCTAGCAGAGGGATTAATGTGAAGACAGAAGCACAAAGAGAGAGAACAGGACAAACATTTCTCACCCAGGAGGACCCAGTCTATTACTTACAACTCAATTTCAAAATTCAACCCTAGGAACTATGAGATGATACATTTCTGTCCTCAGCCACCATTCTCAGCAAAGTGATTTTGTTTCTGCAGCCATAGAAGAACTATCAGGAGTGCATAAGACAGTTTCATAAATTTTTGTCTTATGATGGTCCATTTTCTGCTTTTTTCTAGGTCACATGGAAAGGGGGCACTTGCCACTCTGCCCTTGCAGAAGGGTCTATGACAGGCACTAAAGCCTCAGTCCCTGACCTAACATTCTTCAGCAGCTGGACATACCATGTCCCTCAGGTAAGATTAAATTCTTTTTAGCTGGACAGAAAGTCCTAATCTCTCCTGATCTCTCAAATAATATTTGTTTTACCTCTTCCTACAAACAACTTTCGGAGGGAGTTTATGGCATGGTTTAGAGAAAGCAGCTTTAACTCTCCTCTCTCAAACCACCAATATAAGAACTTCTCCAGGTTTCAGTGAGGCCTCTGCCAATACACAGGGCATTAACAAAATGTCTCCAGGGTTTATCTCGAGAATCTCAGTAATGTCCCAGCTTGGGTTCAGCTTTGCCCAATTCATCCATAATGATTCTTCCAGTCAGAGACGTCCCCATGTCAGTCTGTATAAGCATTGGTTAAAACACAGCTCTATCTGCGTTTTTATTTTCCAAAGCTCTTCTTGCCAAAATGGGGAAAACTATGGTGCTCGGGAGACAGGTGAATAACTTCGGAGGGTTTCTGGCGCAGACACAATTATGTGCAGATGTTTTTTCAAAACAAGCACAGCGCCTTAGCAAACCAGTTCACGTGGTCTTTCCTTCACAAAAGTGTAGGGGGAAGCAGTAGTTCTGGCACAAGTTTGTGAGAAATTGTTGCTTTCTATGAGTTTGAACCTCAGGAAAGAGTTTATACTCTCACTTCAAGAGAGGTGGTGAGAACGGAAAAATCATTCATGCAACAACAAAAAACTAGAAAAATCAAAATTAATGATGTTTATTGAAGCATCAGAGATCTGAAAAGTATAGGTTCTAAATCTAGACAAGAAAGATAGACACATGCAGGGTGAAATAGGATTGTGAGTGTTTTCTGCCCGTGCGAGACACTGACAGGAGCCAGATTAATTGGAAAGAAGACTCAACTAAACATTTTTAATAAATTGATATATGCCATCTGTGGTCCAGAGTTGGAAAGTAAAACCCCAGGGGAGATTTTGGGTGGCGGAAGCCAGAGAGACATAGATGGGTTAGCGACTTCTCAAAGGCTTTTCTTTTTTAATGGATCCCAACAAGGCACTCACAGGCAGGGAGGCATCATTGAATCCAGCTATAATCTCACTGTAGGTGAGACTAATGTGGGAAGAGTAATAGCATTTCTGAGAGCAAAGTGCTCAAATGTAAAGAGTAATAACAGCAGTTCGAAGCAAATGTTCACAAACCCCCTGTGAACTTAGGGTACTGGTAGAAAACCATTATCATGAATAAAGAGTAAAGTGTAAAAAGTCCACTTCTATTTCAGGAAATTATGTTAAGCCCCAACATTACAGCTGGAGGAAGTAAAGAAGCACTTGTTAGGAAGCCCAGAACCCCATCATCTAGTTTCACTTTTCCTTCTTGAATTTGAGGGCTTAATCAGATCAGCAGAGCCTGCCTTTATTCTTTCCTTGACACTGCTCACCAATACAGAGTAGAAGTAGCAGGGAGAATCGCAATAGTTTTTTGTGGGAATCACACGAAATAAAAATCAACACCTCATCTATACCCCAAACGAAATAGGTGTAGATAATGGTAAAAACTATATGGGAAGTAACTAACATTTTAAACTTGATCACTTGACATCCCATTATTCATAGATTTGCTCAAGTGGGGCCGGTAACATTTTCATTTGACACTATCACGTGCCAGTGTAGCCCAATGGCATCTGGTTGCTTCAGGAACATGAAGAGCCAGTAACACTTTAAACACAAGGTAATTTTTTATGTATCTTTTCTATGTTGTACCCAGAATGATCAGAACCAGGACAAGTTCCAAGCACTACCCAAATATTGGTTTTTATAATAAACTCCACACGAAAGATTCAATAAAAGAAAAGGCATGATCATATCCAAGCATAAAATAACATTTGCATCAGTATTCACTATTTCACCAAAAATGTCTGAGTTGTAACATTATTAATAAAATTGGAGTAGTTATAAGAGGCAAGAAAAAGCATATCATAGGATATTCAGGTTTGAGATGTTGCAGAACTTGAAACTGATACACAATTTAAAATTAGTCATTATTAATATGAAGCTCTGAAGGGAAAGTGTAACATGTAAGAATACATAGGTAATGTCAAAAATAGAAATTCTAAGGAAGAATCTAATACAAATTAGATTTAAATCTAGAAAATGCAAATTATAGATATCAAAAACTCAAACATTAATATAGCGAAATTCCTTCATCATGGATATGGGCTTTGCTAAGTAACCAGAATTAGTTAAGGAAAGAAGCAATGAAGAAGATAGGTTTAGAGAAATTTCATAATCTGAAATACAAAATTAAAAATAACAGTACATTTACAAAACGTGGAGAAATATAAAATAGTCTAAGATATACATAGTTGGGATTCTAGGAGGAAAAATGGTTTCAAAGAAATATTTGAAGTATTAACATTCAAGAATAAGAATTTGTTTCTAATTAATGTCAAACATCAAGTAGCAGATTAAAAATTTAATAAATTACCAAATAGAATAAGTATCAAAGCAACACTAAAGTAACAATATAAACACTTTAACATATATTCAAATTACTGCACATCAGGGACAAAAGAAAACCTGGAAACAGTAGAGAGAAAAAAAGGCACCTTACCTATAAGGATCCAGAATCAAACAGATATTTCAGAAAAAACTAACTGAGAAACAATTTTTGAAGAGGTAGAAAAATAATTTGTCAATACAATTTTAGTAGGCAGTAAACATATCCTTCAAATCCAAAGAAAATAAAATTTTAGTCAATCACTCACAATAATATCACACCTTGGAGCCAGATCCCTAAAGTAAACAGAAAAGGTGTCTTCAAAAGAAGAAATGTATACTAGAGAATTGTAATTCTAAGTAAGAATAATAGATTGTTACAAATGTAATAAGTAAAATTAGATATAGCTAAAGTTTCATATTATTTTAATTATTCTAAAAAACCAAGTTGCAGTAAAATAATGTATTTCCATTTTTTTATGAAAGTTTTATTTTTGCAGCGCAAGTACAATATGTGAAGTAACACAAAGATAAAAAGAATTAAAGGGTTTTAAAGATTCTTAATTTCAGGTAGGCAGTATAATAATTTTGAACTTATATTCTTTAAAAGTTTCAAGATGTATTTTGTTTCAATATTCTGTTTGTTTGCATTTGTTTTGGGACACACCTGTTGAGTCCAGAGTCATTCCCTGGTTCTATGTCAGTCACATCTCCAGTAATTGAGAGACTTCATTGTTGGGAATGAATCCAGGGCTCTTCCAGCGCAGGGCATGACTCAATACTCAGAGCTCTATGCTTCTGAAGTTTACTTTCTAAACCCTCCCTTATACAACTATGAGTTTTTAAAAAGATAAATAAGCTAAAGTCAGCAAAAATGGTAAAATATATTAGGATGGATAGTCCTTTCCAAATCATCTCAAAAAGCAGTAAAGAACCTGAACTGGGCTAAGGTGGAAACACCTGATTACGTTGGGCACTCCAGACCCACGGCCTACTATTGCCCTTTCCCCCCTTTGCTTCTGGTGAAAACCTGTGCTCCTATTGTTAGTATGGAAGCATGCACCGTACAATAAATGGTTTTCTTGTTTGTTTTATTTTTGCTTTTAGGCCTTATCCAGGGATGCCCTTCAGGGGGGTTACACCTGGCTTGCATGCAGGAATTATGGGATGTTGTATTTAGGAATCCCTGTTGGCCATGACGGCCCCATCATCACAATAACTTTGTAACCCCAAATTTTATTTTAGTTTCTCTATCAAACTTTTTGTGAATAGTTTCCAAGTGAGCTCCAATGATAAAACCAGACATTTATAATCGTATAGACCAAAAGAAAAACCTATGTGATATGGAATATTTGTTAACATAACACTCACTCTTTTAGTAGTGTATACTATGTTGGTCACCTTCACCTTTTAATTCATTACTTCCACCTCAAAATTAAATATCAGCAAAAGAGGAAAAAGAATTAGCATGTACAAGTCTTTCTACTAATGTAACATTAAGTCCATTGATATTACAATGACAAGAAGGAAAGGGGAATAGAAGACAGGAAAGAAAACTATTTCTATATGAGCATTTATTAAAGTTATTGAAATAGAATCTAGAGCTAATCTTGAACATTTAGAACAGTTTAATGTTAAAAAATCAAATATCTATTTTTCAATAGATTAAATTTCATCAAAAATGGGTTACTTACATCCAAAGAAAAAGCACTTTTTCTTTAATAGAATTTGAAATTTTGATCACTATTGCAAGTTACATCAAAATTCAACTACACACAAAGAAGGAAATTTCTCCTGGGAAGCTAAACCTAAAGCATTCAACTTCACAATCATGCAACTGTAAATTTTCACATGGAAAGAGCTTCTCAGATGGGAGAGGCTCTTGAAATTCTTTATCATTACTCAGGGGCTAATTGACAGTCCATATAACTTGAAAATGGTTTCTTCTTCAATGGAAGTTAAACTTTCCATTCACAATTCCTAATAAATTAATTATTTTCAAAGGAATTTCTGGACTTTTCACAAAATATGACCTAAATGGTTTTTCTTAATGTTTGATTTTGAGAAATTTAAAGAAATAAATCTTTTAACTGTTTTTAAATAAAAGCTTTTTCCTTTTCTAATTTTATTATTTTTGTCACTGTGATTTACAATAATGTTAATGCTACAATTTCATGAACAAGAAGCATTCCAGTGCTACACCTTTTACCATTATCAGTATTTTTCCATTGTCTCCAGCATCCCCCCAGTAAACCTCTCCCGCCTCTATCCACTATTCACCATAATAATCTCAGTTCTGTAGATCAGCTCTTAGGTCTTGTTGCCTTTTTATTTATTATTCTTTGCTATTCTTCTTTATATTAGACATGTGGGGAGGAATCATCCCTATACCTATCTTAATAGGGTGATATTTTTAAATTAGATTATTTAATTGCTTTAAATTTTAATTATTTTAATATATGAATTGAATGTGTCCCACATAATTTTTTTTGATATACAGATGACTAATTGGGGTAAGTCAGATCTTGTAAATTATGGCTTCTAAATAGAAAACTAAAGAAATAATTGTCAAATTATTAACATATAAATTTATATCCATAGTTATCATTCTTGTGTAATACTTGATAGTACTTTATTTAGCAAGTTTCAAGTACACAAAATTCTTAACCAGTAACTATAGTCACTATTTATTACTTTTTGGATCTCTAAAATTAATTAATGTTGCATAACTGATACTTGTGTCCCCCTTTGACCAAAAATCTTACATTCCCTCCGCCCTCTCCCACCCCTTTTCTACTTTGCTTGTGTAGCCAGTTTTTAGATGTTTCATAGACATTACATATATATGAGATCATGCAATATCTACCTTTATGTGCCTGACTTATTTCACTTAAGATAATGTCTTACAGGTTCTTTATCTAAAAATTACTATTAGCTTCAATAAAGATGAAAGCAAAGAGACACAAATGTTCCAACTGGGTACTTATAGCAGAAAAAACCTGATATGACCCTGGCTGATGGTAACAGTGGAGGGGTTTCACACCCCTTGCCCATGAAACCAGAGGTTTAGATTGCGATACCCCGTCCTGCACACTAAAACCCAAAGATGTACCCTGAAAGGAGCTTCCCTACCTGCCAGGCACTAGTCAGAACTCTTCTGCCCCTCCAAAAGTCATACCTTGAGAAAGAAAAATGGTTAGGAGTAATTTAGATGCTTTCCACAGATACATTGGAAAATTTTGTATCCATTCTTGAATGAATGGACGCCAACGCTATGTCCATTCTTGAAAGAACACGATCAAAGAAAGAAAGAGAAGGAAGCCAACCATTTAGCAGAAACAATGAACTGGCACAATCTCACAGACTTACTCTAGGGTACTAACCTAGGACCAGGATCAGGTGCTGATATATGATCATGCAACAACCCTCCTATGCAAGGCTTTTCTGTAGGAAAGATTCTCTGAAAGTCCCACCAATGGGCTCTTTGGGGGTGGATCCCAGTGTATCAGCAAAGAGCATTAAGGAAAATAGGGGATTCACTTGCAGTGGCAGGAACATGACAGTGTCAGCTTCTACTTCTTGTCAATTAGCAGACAGAAGACTGGCCAGAAAGAAAAAAAAATTTTAAGTAAAGATTGAGCACGACCAATCAGATTGTTTGTTGTTTTCTGTGACCAGGTTTCACACACACACTGAAGGGGTGAAGTGAGAACATATTACCAATAGGAATCCTGACTCTAGAGCCAGCTTTCTACTTTGCTTAGTGATGGGGATCAGCTACTTTTCTGGGTTGTGAGTAAGGGTCTTATCTGAAATTTAGTTTTATATTGTGATTTTGGGATCCACAAGCGCCTATGCTCAAGAATTTACTCTGGCTCTGTAATCAGGATCTTTCTTTCCATGGACCTTTTTGGATGATGGGGATAGAACCCAGATTGGCTGCCATCTCTTTGGCTTAAGCAACTCTTATAATGAAGAGGAAATGAAATCTCCATATCATGAAACAAGATTGAGTCCTTAGGGCTGAGTACTCAAACTAATTTCCTGAATACAAAATTGGGGACACCCTAGAAATGTAAGTATGGGTGGGGTTCAGACTAAGCCGCGAGGCACCTGAAACCATGGATTTAGAACATCGATCGCTTGTTCTTGAATTCTGCTGACAAGTAAAGGCTGACTTTTTCCCAACTTTAGAAATGTCTTAAAAGAGTGAGGTGAGGGTTTCACACTCTGGGAAAAGAGCTAGAGAAAATAAGTTTTTTCCATTGACTGGAAAGTCAATGACAATTCCCTTCACTTCGGAAGAAGACATAGGAGAAAGAAGAATCTAAGAACTCAGGAGGGACCTGTAATTTCTGAACCCAACAGGGAATTCATCACAGGTGGCTGGGTGATACTTAGAGTAAGCAGATTTGAAAGAAAATATCACTGTCACACTGTATCACTGTCTTCCCGTTCATCATCGATTTGCTCGAGCGGGCACCAGTAACATCTCCATATGACCTGTCTCATGCAAGTAGAGCCCAAGGGCACCTGCTTGCTCCAGGAAACATAAAGAGCCTCAAACCATTCCATCAGGTCCATGGGAATGGGGTCTATAATTGTTACTGGTATCTGGCATATCAAATACGACACAGGTAGCTTGCCAGGCTCTGCCGTGCGGGTAGCATACTCTTGTAGTCATCTCAAAATCAGCATTTATTGATGAACCGCCGGCCGCTTGCGGCCCACGCAAGCCGGAGCTGTGATAGGCTGGTCTGCTGGGTGGAGTTCTGACGAGGAAGTCTGGATGCGGAAAATGGAGGCCCTCATGGAGTGGGGGTCGTCTGGCTTGTTGTGAGAGGCTCTGCTGGGGTGGGCGGGCCAGGGCTAGAACCTGCCATCCCTCCCGGGCACCTCATGAGCGGCTGGGCACAGTGAGAGCCAGTAGCAGCTCTGCCCATGTCTGTCTCTGGATCCAGCATACCTGGGCCGGATTAAAGACTGCAGCAGGGTGGATCTCGATGAGCGGGCTGTGATAGGCTGGTCTGCTGGGTGGAGTTCTGGCAAGGGGGAATCCGGATGTGGAAAAAATGGAGGCCCTCATGGAGTAGGGGTCGTCTGGCTTGTTGTGAGGGCTCTGCTGGGGTGGCGGGCCAAGGGCTAGAACCTGCCATCCCTCCCGGACACCTCATGAGCGGCTGGGCACAGTGAGACCAGTAGCAGCTCTGCCCCATGTCTGTCTCTGGAAACACCTCCCAATATAAAAATATCAATGTAGCATAAAAGGACCAGAAGGAAACTGTCATAGGTTTTACAGGTGACAAAATGGCTGTCAGCATTTTGTCTGTGTTATCATGATCTGGATTAGAACATTGCCATGGACTTTCCTCAAGATAGTTACAGCCATCTACCAAAAGCCCACAGCGGCATCATTCTCAATGGGGAAAAGTTGAAAGCCTTCCCCCTGAGATCAGGGACAAGACAAAGGTTGCCCACTCTCACCCCTTTTATTCAATATAGTACTGGAGAGTACTTGCCATAGCAATCAGAGAAGAAAAAGGACATCAAAGGGCATCCAGATAGGCAAGGAAAGAAGTCAAGCTATCATTATTTGCAGATGACATGATATTATACCTAGAGAACCTAAACTCTCTACCCAAAAACTCCTAGAAACAATAGACGCATATAGTAGAGTGGCAGGATACAAAATCCAACACCCCAAAAGTCGGTGGCTTTCCTATATACAAATAACTGAAAGAGAAGAAAGGGATATTAAGGAAACAATTCCATTCACAATTGTGCCACAGAAAATCAAATACCCTAGGAATCAACTTACCCAAGAGTGTAAAGGACCTGTACACAAAGAAAACTACAAGACACTGCTCCAAGAGATAAAAAGAGGACACAAAGGAAATGGAAACATATTCCCTGCTCATGGATGGGGAGAATCAACATTGTCAAAATGGTAATACTCCCTAGAGCTCTATACAGATTCAATGCAGTCCCTATAAGGATACCCATGACATTCTTCAAAGAAATTGACCAAACACTCCTGAAATTTGTATGGAACAATAAACCCCCCCCAAGGATAGCTAAAGCAATCCTCGGGAAAAAGAAGATGGGAGGCATCACCTTTCCCAACTTCAAACTGTACTACAAGGCAGTAGTAATTAAAACAGCATGGTATTGGAATAAAAACAGACCTGTGGACCTATGGAATAGAATTGAGTATCCTGACACCCAACCTCAAACACATGATCATTTAATCTTTGATAAAAGGTGCAACGAGTCAAAAATGGAGTAAGGAAGCCTCTTCAACAAGTGGTGTTGGGAAAACTGGGCAGCGACATGTAAAAAAATGAATTTGGACCTGTGTCTAACACCATGCACAAAAATCAGATCAAAATGGATTAAAGATCTCAATATCAGACTTGAATCCATAAAAGTACATTGAAGAAAATATAGGAAAAACCCTCCACGACATTGAAGCTAAAGGCATCTTCAAAGGTGAAACATCACTAACAAAGCAACTAGAAGAAAAGATAAACATATGGGACTACATGAAACTAAAAAGCTTCTGCACCTCAAAAGAAACAGTGACTAAGATACAAAAGCAGTCCACAGAATGGGAAAGAATATTCACCCAATACCCATCTGATAAGGGGGTTAATATCCAGGATATATCAGGCACTGGTAGAACTTTACAAGAAGAAAACAAACAACCCCATCAAAAAATGGGGAGAAAGAAATGAACAGAAACTTCAGCAAGGAAGAAATTCGAATGGCCCAAAAAACATATGAAAAAATGCTCATCATCACTAATCATCAGAGAGATGCAAATCAAAACAACAATGAGATACCACTTTACACCACAGAGACTGGCACATATTCAAAGAGCAAGAACAACAAGTGCTGGCGTGGATGTGGGGAAAAGGGGACACTCATCCATTGTTGAGTGGGAATGCCCCGGCTGGTACAGCCTTTCTGGAAAAACAATATGGACATTCCTCCAAAGACTAGAAATTGAACTCCCATTTGACCCAGCCATACCACTCCTGGGAATCTACTCTGGGAAACCAAAAATACCCAGCGGAAACACCATCCCTACTTTTATGTTCATAGCAGCATTATTCACAATAGCCAGAATCTGGAAGCAACCAAGAGTGCCCGAAAATCGATGACTGGATAAAAAAGCTTTGGTACATCTACACAATGGAATACTATGCAGCTGTTAGGAAAAATGAAGTTATAAAATTTGCCTATAAATGGATGGACATGGAGAAGATTATGTTGAGCGAAATTAGCCAGAAGGAGAGAGACAGATACAGAATGACTGCATTTATCTGCATAACATAAATATATATGTACATATTATGATACCAATATCCAAGGTCAAGTGAAACATATATCAGGAGGTCTTGTCAAAGGTGGAAATTATCACAAGCGTGTGGGGAGTCAGAGGCTAGGTAAGACAGAAAATGGAACAGTGTGCTAACAATTGTCGGGGTACTAATGCCAACCTAGAACTGAGCATTAAATAGAGGCAAAAGGATACACATGACAACCCTTTAATGTATGTTCTGCTAATCCATAGTCTGGAGGGAAGGAAAGAGAAAGAGAGAGAGAAAGTGGAAAGAAATAAAGAACCTGCCATGGAGGAGGGCTGGGGAGGGGGGGGAACCGGGGACGTTGGTGGTGGGGAGATGGGCACTGGTGGGCGGGATGGGTGCTGGAACACTGTATGACCAAAACCCAAATATGAACTTTTTAATTGTATATCTTTGTAATTGTAAAAATAAAAAAATTAAAAAAA
>JAJIBD010031441.1:0-17705 GCA_021461705.1 Cryptotis parvus
AGAGTGAAAACAGGCTTAGTGTCTCCATAGACTGTTAGAGAAACTAGTAATGCCATGAAGCATGAGTGTAAAGCCCTTGGATTTGATTTGCAAACTGGCCGTGTCCTAAGGGAGGGGGCCTCTCGTCATGCCTCTCCCTCTAAGTCTGTGTTGTTTGCTAAATATAAATCCTCTGCTGCAGTGCCCACTCGTGGCATAAGATTTGGAAGATACAAGAGCCGCTTTGAGGGATTTTATTCACTGGGAAGGTAAACACCTTTATTTAAACCTGATAAATGACTTAGGATTTTGAAACTCAGACAAGAACTACTTAACTTGAGAGAATATGAAATTTCAATGACTGAGACATGCTAATGGTGTTTGACAGACCAGATGGGCTTGACTGAAGTGCTGAGGGAGCCAAAGTCTCCTAGCTCCGGGCACACTTCTCTCCCCTGTAATTCCCATTACATATGAGTCTTTTCTTTCAGAATCAGAGAGGACAAAGACCCTATGATGCTGTAACTCTTGAAAGTTAAGCAGTATTTTACTCTTCAGATTCCAGGGAAGCATCCAATTATTGCCTCTCAACTAAAAATATATAAACAGCCTTCTAGTGCATCTCTTCTGTGTGTTTCTTAGATTGTATTTACTGATTGGTTCTCAATTTTATTGTTTGTTTATCCTCTTCCTTGGAGAGAGAGCAAGGATGACTTTAAGCACAAATGCATATATTATCAAAGCATGCCAGGGAGGAGCCTGAGTGAAACAGAACTGTTCTCAATGATATAGAATAGCAAGAAAAGAAAAAGCTAAATTTTTTGTTGAGTTAAGTGCCAAAGAATTCTATGATAAAGAGACTTGGAGCACTTAGGGATTTCTCGTTGCACGCGGGTCACTGGAGGTGGGGAACATTTAAACAAGACTCCCTCCATCTGGATGCTTCCATTTTGTTTTCTTGATTGCTTCTTGGCGCTGGTGCCTGGCACACCTGGTGCATTTACTCCAGGCTGCATCCAGAGATCACCAGCATGGGCGCTTAGGAAACAATATAATTTAGGGATGAAATCGAAAATCTCACCTGCAGGTTAACTGGCCTACCTGCTGTACTATTGCTCCAGTGCCTAGATGGCAAATCTAATTAATTTTATCAGAAAATTAATTAAAATATCTTTAAAAAAGAAAAATCCTCTTTAAGTCGGGAGGCATGGTGCTCCTGCCCTGGCGCACCACCTCGCAGAGCCTCACAACAAGCCAGACCACCCTCCCTACCCATGCAAGCACCATTTCTCCACATTTTTTGACTCCCCTCTCTCCCGCCAGAACTCTACCCAGCAGACCAGTCCCCATCACAGCCTGGATCATCGACACCCACCCTGCAGCAGTTTTTTCCTCAATCCAGCCCACATGCTGGTCCAGAGACTCTCAGACATGGGGCAGAGCTGTTCCTTTGCTCCCCGTGCACCGCTTTCATGAGGCAGTCGAGGCATGGTGGCTCCCCTAGCCCTGGCCCACCACCTCGGCAGAGCCCTCACAACAAGCCAGACCACCCCCTCACTCCACGGGCCCCGCCATTTTCCACATTTGGACTTCCCTCCTCGCCAGAACCCACCCAGCAGACCAGCCCATCACAGCCCGGATCATCGACACCCACCCTTGCAGCAGTTTTTTTTCTCTCAATCCGCCCAGGTATGCTGGTCCAGAGACTCAGACATGGGGCAGAGCTGTTACTTGCTCTCCCTGTGCCCAGCCGTTCATGAGGCAGTCGGGAGGGAAAGGCCGGGTTCAAGCCCTCGCCCAACCACCTTGGCAGAGCCTCACAACAAGCCAGACCACCCCCCCCCACCCACGGGCGCCTCTTCCACATTTGGACTTCCCTCCTCGTCAGAACTCCACCCAGCAGACCAGCCCCATCACATCCCGGCTCGCGGGCTCGCTCATCAATAAATGCTTCATTTGAGGTGTTTAAAAAGAGTTTGCCTCCCGCCCCGCAAGCCTGGCAAGTTTCCCATGTTGTAATGGATATGCCAATTTCCAGTAACACTATATTAGGTCATTCCCATGACCTAATATAATGGTCTGAGGCTCCTTTACGTTCCTGTAGCAAGCCAATGCCCCCTGGCTCTACTGGCATGAGACAGACATATGGAGATGTTACCGGAGCCTGCTAGCAAATAGATGATCAACGGGAAGATCAGGGATCGTGGGATTTAATTAATTTTACTTTCACTAATTAATTAATTAATTGACTATTAAATCACTGTGAGGATAGACCACCGAAAAGCTGTTTACGATCGGTCTATACAGTATCATTCCAGCACCCATCCCTCCCAATCAGTACATTTCCCGCATCTAAGAATTGTCGTAAGTTTACTATCAAATATACGCAGTGGTGGGGTGCACTTACCTTGCATGCATTTAACTCAGATTAAACCCTCAGTAGCTTGTAGGCGCTCTGAAGCTACTCAGGGAGTAATCCCCTTAACCTAAGGTTAGGTTTTGAGAGTAATCCCTAACCTAAGGTTAGGTTTTGGGGGAGTAACTCCTTAACTCCAAAAAATTAAGGTTGGGGGAGCAATCCCTTAACCTAAGGTTAGGGTTTTGGGAGTAATCCCTTAAATCTAAGTAAGGTTAAGGCTCTGGGGGAGTACCAACCTAAGGTTAGGCTCTTGGGGAGTACTCAACACAAAGCAGTACTCCCAAAACAAAAAACAAACAACAACAAATAAAAACCAAAGATGGACATCTGTGGAACTCCAGTATGCTCTGGGTGTGTGGAATAGCTGAGTAATCTGTCCTATAGGGATACTCCGCCTCTGCAAACAAGGCCAGAGCACAGAGATAGCTGTGTCACAGTGACTCCAGGAAGAAATGCTGAGATAATACCCACTAAGTCGTCAGCCACTCATACTCTTCTTTCTTTTCTTTGCCTCTTGCTTCTTTCGTTCCTTCTTTTTTAAATTTTGACTCGCTTATGCCTTTGGGTCACACACGACGGGCGCGGCCGCCAGGCGTTTCCTATTGCACTCAGGCCCTCCTTTTCCTGGTGGTGCTCAGGTTTCATGCTGGGATGCCAGGAATAGAACCCAGGTCGCGGCATGCAAGGCAAACGCCTCTAATCCACTGGACTATTGCGCCAGCCCCTCTTCCTTCTTTCTCTTCATTAAAATCTGCTCAAATATCTGAAAGCATTCTATAATGGAAACTGTTATGAGAATCTGTTTGCACTGTGCTGTGGAACACAAATACACTGCCATACTGTTTTCGTAAAAGACTTGAAGTACCAGTGATGGCTTTAAAGAAAAATGAGAAAGACAATTAAATGTTTCACTCAGATCCGTAATGCTCTCGTAAAATGACAGCTCCATCAGTAAATGGGTGTTTCCATTTAAATGGTATCTTAAGCAATGGCCAGTGATGGATGATTCTTTAAAAGTTCAGGTCACAACCTTTGGGTAGATGACACTGATGTCCAAACACACTGATTCCTGGTCTACAAACAGATGGATCCTCTGGGGCTCCAAATGACTGGGTGCCAGAAATATCAGAAAGCCCAGAAATAGTTTACAGAAATAGCCCAGAAATAAAAGCATTTCTGTGCTGAAACTGAGGATCCGTTGGATGAACAGGGATGCAGGTGGAGACACCCCACTCAGTCATAAAAAGTGATAGCAGTGTAAAAGATAATCTAAATAAACTTTAGAATAAGGAAAAACACATCATAAAGCCTTCTTTGTGGGTTCTACATGCTTGCATATTCTCTTTCCCTCTCACCTAACTGCAGGTGTTGCTAAAGTATAGGAACAGTAATTCTGCATTGATAAACAGTGAATCTTGTTCCTTCCTAAGAAACCTCATACTGGCAATACTCCCACAAATGACACCTAGACCACAGCAATAATCTGTTGAAACCAGTAAATCACATCTATCAGCATTTATCCTTGTCTTTCCAGGCTGCATTTTCAGCAGCTTGCTCCATACTGACACTCTGAACGTCCACAGTTGGCCAGCTGCAGCTGATATGGCACCTCCTCCAGCCACCCACCGTTTATACACAAGTCAAGGGAACCTGGGCCAGGGGCTGAATCAAAAGAGCCTTAGGTCGGGTCACAGGGTGGTGGAGGCAAATCCAGCTCAAGGATCAGTTCCCAACTACAAAAGCTATTTTCTAAATGCAAAATACCCAGCACCATCTGATGCCCCAAGCAGCACCTAGAGCAACAACCAAGTACTACAGAATCTGAGTAATCTCTGAGCATCACTAATACTATCACTATCTTCCTGTTAATCATCTATTTTACAGAGCGGGCAATTCAGTAAAATCTCAATATGTCCTGTCTCATGCTAGTAGAACCAAAAGTTATCCGATTGCTGGGCATAGACTTGAGTAATTTCTGAGCATCACTGGTTGCAAACCAAGAACCACAAAAAGAGGAAAAAGAAAAAAAAAAAAAACAAAATAACCCAACCACAGCAACTATTAATAGTAGTTCTTCCAGGGCAACAGGATTACAATTCAGATAAAACCTTACTCAGAAAAAGGTAGCCGAGCCGATGGCCCAGCTTCTTGTAGGGCGCTTGCCTTGCATGCAGCCGGCCCATGCCGGCCTGGGCTGGGCCCGATCCCCGGCATCCTTATATCGCCCCCCGAGCACTGCCAGGGAAAGAATTCATGAGTGCAGAGCCAGGAGTAGCCCCCGAGCAATTTTTTCGGCGTGACTCCAAAAAGCAAAAAACAAAAATAACAAAAACAATCAAGGCAACAAAGCACCAGAAGTAAATGGGGAATCCTTGTCTCCCACTTTGAGGTGAATACGGACAGAAGCCCCAAAACTTCCTTGGCCTCCTGGAAAGCTTAAAGTGAGCTTAAGTAAAAGTGCATCATTGCTATGCAATATAGGAGAAAGAAAGAGGTGTCCACTCTAACTCCCCTTCCATTCACCTGCCTCACCCCTTGAACTCCTCTTCCTGTGAATTGATTATAGTCCCATTAGCTAAACTAGAAATCTCAACAGTCCAAAATCCTTTACCAGTCCAGCCAACTGCTCCAGATAGTCCAGGAAAGCTTTCAAGCTCAGAGCAACTTCAAGTTTAGTATTTCACGCATCTCATTTTCTCTGTATAATTGCAAGCCTAGATTTAGTTTTGCCTTTTTGTTTAAAATGTCACGCAGTTTCTAGTACTTTCTAAATTGCTAACTTTAAGTAAGTAGATGGAAGGGATTGGCTTGTAAACTGAATGGGTTTTGGGACACCAGCTGCATGTGGATTATATGAAGTTACGATGTTTTTGGGAAACTCTAGAGGCAGGAAGATTTGAAGGTTGGTAAATCTCTTACTAGACCAGAGTGGTAGCTAGAAAAATACAACATTGAAAAAAATATAGCTTCCAAGACTCTTTGTCACCTACCAACTTTGTCTCCACTGCTCAAAGGCAAATAACTAGCTCTCAGTAATTGAATCTCTGAAGCTTTATTCTTTCAGCTCTGCGGAAGGCAGGCATGACTACTCATCTGGTTTTGTAATACGTAAATTTGCTCTTTCAAGTGCCTCCCTTGAAATCCATGATTAATAATTCCCTTCCTTTAGTCTCTTTACCATGGAGTATATGTTAGTTTAAGCGCTCACCCAGCATATTAGCAATGCTACACACACTAAACTAGAAGTAAAAATAGCAGAGACAATTAGGACCTGGTAGGGGAAGGGCAGAGCATAAAGTGGGTAATGTTTGTTTGCTATTTGCAGCTGTCCCAGGTTCCAAACATCCCTGGAAATTAAAATTTATGGTCCCCTGATCACTGCTAGAAGTAGTCCTTTGGGGCACAGAAGTAAACCTCTGAATACAAACTCCCATTGCAACCCAAAAACAAAAAAAAAAAAAAAAAAGGAAGAGAAAATAGTTGGAAAAATCCCTAAGAGCTGGGACAAACCATGGTTCTTGCCATTTACTAAGCTGCTTGTGATTGATCTCAGGCTACTTCTTAGACCCGTGGAGCCTCAAAGCATTTTGTTTATAAATGGGTATAATAATAGTCACTATTCCAAGATTTTCATGTGAGCTAAAGTCTAATAAAGTATGAAACCCAGGACTGTTAACTGATTCTAATATTCCTTGTCAGGCGCCTCTTGGCTGCCCACAAAACTCCATTTATGGTTTGTTTAAATGTATGTGAGGGGCCGGAGCACAGTTCAGAGATAGGTGTTTGCTTTGGCCATGGCCAAGGGAACTGGAGCTCCGGCATCCCAAAGGGGCTCTCTAAAGCACTGCTGGTGGAGTAATTTCTATGTGCATAGCCAGGAACAACCCCTGAGCATCGCTTGGTGACCTTTAAAAAGCAAAAAAATATGGTCGCTGATTAAGACGGCACTCACCCTCCTCCCAATCTGCTTGCATATCTTTATAGACACTCACTGTGCCAGTTTAGTACCACAGCTGCTAATACCGTAACCACAGCAAGTGATTAGCAAATTCCCTTTCTTTTTTGTCCTTCCATATTTCCTTCCTCCTTCCACCTTCCTTCCATCATTCCTCCCTCCTCCCCTTCCTTTCCTTCCTCCCTCTCTCCCTCCTTAACAAATTCTCCCTCTCTCTCTCTCTCTCTCTCCCTCTCCTTTTCCTTCCTTCCTTCCTTTCTTCCTTTCCCTCCCTCCCTCCCTCCCTCCCTTCCTCCCTCTCCCTCCTCCCTCCCTTCCCTTTCCCTTCCTTCCTTCCTTCCTTCCTTCCTTCCCCTGAGATTTGAGAACCAGTGGGTCACCTTGTCCATACATACCTCCACTTATCAGAATAGTCTCTAAAATTAAATATTGTCAGCCATCAAGATCAAATACTTCATCTCTTCATTTTTAGTATAGTACCCCTTTGGTACTTCTCACAGTCTTTCACTATAGGAAAAGTTAAGGGATTTGATTATACATGCCTTTTTCCATCAAATCTTTCTTTATTTCAATCAAAGTCTCTTCATTCACTTCACACTGCATTTCTTTCTCTCAAACATACAAAGCAAATTCCTTTAGAGTCTTCTTTTACATGGGATGTTCTCAATCCTTGTAATACCTTCTCTACCACATCATGCTGTAGTTACTGTATGTTTATTGTGGTTCAAATCCTACCTGGAAAGTTTTCTACTTATCAGTTTTCTATCAGTTCTATCCTAGAGAGCGTCCTACCTCTAGCATTACCTTCTCTTTTATGTTCTTCTAAAAATAATATCCCCTTCTTGAAATTTCCTCTGTTTAATTGTGGATTTTCTATCTCCTTTTACTTTAGAACTTCAGTGAGCATAATAAAGTTAGATTCTGTCATGTTTCTTGCCCCAGACAGAGATACACAGTTACTTCAATAAAATATCTGGCTGTTGAATGCCCCCTCATTTAATTCCTTTCAGCCCTACCTAATCCATCCCTAAAATGTAAAGAAGAGTCTGGAAATCAGTTGTGCTTTACAAAAAAGTCTTATGTTGAAATATTAGCCCCAGCCCCTCTTGGGTACACGCGAATGATTTAGATATAGGAGCTTTGCAAAATGCAAATCAATCAGTATGTGTCTATTCTTTACACATATAATTAGTGTCTTATGAAAAAGGAATTTAGATTCCTAAATAAGCATGCATATAGTAGAGGGATTATGTGAAGACAGAAGCACAAAAGAGAGAACAGGACAAATATTTTCTCACCCAGGAGGACCTAGTCTTACTCTCCTTATAACTCAATTCTCAAATTTCAACCCTAGGAACTATGGGAGACATTTCTGTCCAGCCACCTATTCTGTGGGATTTTGTTTCTGCAGCCATAGAGAACTATCAGGAGCGAGTAAGACAGTTTCATAATTTGTAGTCTTATGATGGTCCATTTTCTGCTTTTCTCTAGGTCACATGGGAAGCGCCGGGCACTTTACTACTCTTGCCCTGAGAAGGGTCTATGACAAACAGCCTCAGGTCCCTGACCTAACATTCTTCAGCAGCTGGACATACCATGTCCCTCAGGTAAGATTAAATTCTTTAGCTGACAGAGTCCTAATCTCTCCTAACTTTAAATAATATTTGTTTTAATTCTCTTCCTACAAACAACTTCTTTGCTGAGGGGAGTTTATGGCATGGTTTAGAGAAAGAAGCTTTAACTTCCTCTCTCAAAACCAACACCAATATAAGAACTTCTCCAGGTTTCTGTGAGGCCTCTGCCAATACCAGGGCAATAACAATGTCTCCAGGGTTTATCCTCTTACAATCTCAATGTCCCAGCTTCAGTTCAGCTTTGCCCAACCCATCCATAATGATTCTTCCAGTCAGAGATCCTCATGTCAGTCTGTATAAGTAATTGGCCAAAACACAGCCTCCCCATTTCTGTTTTTATTTTCCAAAGCTCTTTCCAAAATGGGAAAACTATAAAGCCTTGTGGAGATGGTGAATAACTTGAGGTTTCTGGCAGACACAATTATGCAGATGCGGTTTCTTTCAAAACAAGCACAGCGCCTTGCAAACCACAGTCTTCACATAGGTCTTCCTTCAAAAAAGTGAGGCAAGTAGTTCTGGCACAAGTTTGTAGAAATTGTTGCTTTTGCGATTTGAACTCTCAGGAAAGAGTTTATAATTTCACTTCAAGAGGTGCAAGTAGCGGGAAAATCATTCATGCAACAACAAAAACTAGAAAAATCAGAAATTACCGATGTTTCTATTCGAACGCATCAGAGATCTAAAAAAGTATGGGTTCTAAATCTAGACAAGAAAGATAGACACATGTAGCAATAGGATGTGATGCTTTACTGCTCAAAGGGGTGATAGACCCGACAGGAGCTGGGGATTAAATTGGAAAGAAGACTAAACTAAACATTTTAATAAATTGATATATGCCATCCGTGGTCTAGAGTTGGAAAAAAAGAAACTCCCAGGAGATTTTAGGTGGCTAAAAAGCAAGACAGGATAGATGGTTAGCGACTTCTCAAAGGCTTTCTCTTTAATGAATCCCCAACAAGGCACTCACAGGCAGGGAGGCATCATTGAATCCAGCCATAATCTCTACTGTAGGTGACTAATGTAGAAGAGTAATAATAGCATTTCTGAGAGCAAAAGCAAGCAAAATGTAAAAGAGTAATAACAGCAGTTCAAGCAAATGTGACAAACCCTAGTGAACTTAAAATTGGTAGAACCATTATCATGAATAAGAGGAATTTAAAAGTCCACTTCTATTTCAGGAAATTGTGTTAGCCCCAATATCATTACAGCTGGAGGAAGCAAAAACAGCTTAATTTGTTAGTGCCCAGAACCCCATCAATCTAGTTTCACTTTCCTTCCTCTTGAATCGAGGCTTAAATCAGATCAGCAGAGCCTGCCTTTTATTCTTTCCTTGACACTGCTCACCAATACAGAGTAGAAGTAGCAGGGAGAATCACAATAGTTTTTGTGGGAATCACACGGAAATAAAAATCACCACCATCTATACCAAACGAAATAGGGGTGGATAGTTTGTAAAAACTATAAGGGAAATTAACTAACATTTTAAACTTGATCACTTGACATCCCATTATTCATAGATTTGCCTGCCAAGTGGGAGCCAGTAATATTTTCTTATTTGATACTATCACGCGCCAGTGTAGCCCAAATGGCACTAAGCCGTTTCAGGAACATGAAGAGCCAAAATAATTTTAAACACAAGGTAATTTTATGTATCTTTCTATGTTGTACCCAGAAATGATCAGGAACTGACAAGTTCCAAGCACTACCTAAATATTGGTTTTTATAATAAACTCCTACACGAAAGATTCAATAAAAAGAAAAGGTATGATCATATCCAAGCATAAAATAACATTTTGCATCAGTATTCACTTATTTCACCAAAATGTCTGAGTTGTAACATTATTAATAAAACTGAGTGTTATAAAGAGGCAAGCAGTGCATATCGGTAGATATCTGAGGTTTGAGATGTTGCGTGAACTCTTGAAACTGATACACAATTTAAAATTAGTCATTATTAATAGAAGCTCTGAAGGAAAGGGACATGTAAGAATACATAGGTAATGCAATAAAAATAGAAATTCTAAGGGAAGAAATCTTAATACAAATTAGATTTAAATTCCAGAAAATACAAATTATAGATATCAAAAACTCAAACATTAATAGTGAAGAAATTCTTCATCATGGATATGACTTTGCTAAGTGTGCAACAGTGGAATTAGTTAAGGAAAGAAGCAATGAAGAAGATAGGTTTAGAGAAATTTACAATCTGAAATACAAAATTAAAAATAATGGTACATTTAAGAACAAAGTGGAGAAATATAAAATAGTTCAAGATATACATAGTTGGGATTTCTAGAGGAAAAATGGTTTCCAAAGAAATATTTGAAGTATTAATACATTCAAGAATAAGAAATCTCCTGTTTCTAATTAATGTCAAACATCAAGTAGCAGATTAAAAATTTAATAAATTACCAAATAGAATAAGTATCAAAGCAACACTAAAGTAACAATATAAACACTTAACATATATATTCAAACACTGCACATCAGGGACAAAGTAGAAAACCTTGAAACAGTGAGAGAGAAAAAAAGGCACCTTACCTATAAAGGATCCAGAATCAAAACAGATATTTCCCAGAAAAAACTAAGCAACTGAGAAACAATTTTTTAAAATGATGGTAGAAAAAATAATTTATTAATACAGAATTTAGTAGGCAGTAAACATATCCTTCAAATCCAAAAAGAAAATAAAAAACTCTTTAGTCAATCACCTGCCAATAATACACCCTTGGACAGATCCCTAAACAGAACAAAAAGCTCCTTCTAAAAAAGAAGAAAAAAGGGGATATACCAGAGAATTCAAACTATAAGAATAATAGATTGTTCCAAATGTGCCAAGTAAAAGCAGATGTAGCCAAGTCTTATATTATTTTTAATTATTCCTAAACCAAGTTAAATAAAAATAAAGAATTTACAGTTTTATATGAAAGCTTTTATTTTTGCAAAGGTACAATATGTAAGAGAAGTAAACAAAGATAAAAAGAATTATATTTTTAAAAAGGATTCTTACATTTCTGGTAAGGCAGTATAATAATTTTGAACTTATATTCTTTAAAGTTTATAGATGTACTTTGTTATAATGTTCTGTTTGGTTATTTGTTTTGGGGACACACCTGTTGAGTTCAGAGTCTATTCCTGGTCCTATGCTCGGAGTCAAGCATCTCCAGTAACTGGGGAGACCTTATTGTTGGGAAATGAACTAGGGCTCCTTCTATGCAGGGCATGACTCAATACTAGAGCTCTATGCTTCTGAAGTTTACTTTCTAAACCCCTCATACAACCATGAGTTTTTAAAAAAGATAAATAAGCTAAAAGTCAGTAAAAATGGTAAA
This sequence comes from Cryptotis parvus, assembly GCA_021461705.1. NCBI lineage: Eukaryota > Metazoa > Chordata > Mammalia > Eulipotyphla > Soricidae > Cryptotis > Cryptotis parvus. The sequence goes on from JAJIBD010031441.1 coordinate 11,320, forward strand.
ATATATTAGATGAAATAGTTCTTCCAAATCATTCAAAATAGGTATATAAAGTAACCTGAACTGAAAGGAAGCGGGAAACACCTGATTATGTTAGGGGCACCCAGACCACGGCTCTTACTATTGCCCTTTCCCTTGTTCTGAAAACCTGGTAATCCTCATTAGTTAGTATGGAAGCATGCACTCGTAGCACAAAATGGTCTAGTTGTTTGTTTTATTTTTTGCTCTTTAGGCCCTTATCCAGGGATGTTCAGGGGTTACACCACTATGCATTCAGGAATATGGGATGTTGGGGGACAGAACCCTGTTGGCCATGTCGACCCCATCATACAAAAGTTTGTAACCCACCTTATCTCTAGTTTTATCTAAACTTTTATGTGAATAGTTGCCAAGTGAGCTCAATGATAAAACCAGACATTTATATAATCGTATAGACCAAAGAAAAAACCTAAGTGTGATATGGAATATTTGTCAACAATAACACTCACTCTTTTTAGTAGTGTATACTATATTGGTGACCTTCACCTTTTAATTCATTACTTCCACCTCAAAATTAAATATCAGCAAAGAGGAAGAATTAGCATTACAGAATCATCTTTCTACTAATGTAACATTAAGTCCATTGATGTTACAATGACAAGAGGGAAGGGAATAGAAGACAGAAAAAAAACTATTTCTATATGAGCATTTATTAAAGTTATTGAAATAGAATCTAGAGCTAATCTTGAACATTTAGAACAGTTTAATGTTAAAAAAATCAAATATCTATTTTTCAATAGATTAAATTTCATCAAAAATGGGTTACTTACATCAAGAAAAGCACTTTCTTTAATAGAATTTGAAATTTTGATCACTGTGCCAGTTCCACATCAAAATTCAACTACAAAAAAGAAGGAAATTTCTCCTGGGAAGCTAAACGCAAAGCATTCAACTGGCATCATGCAACTGTAAATTTTCACATGGAAAGAGCTTCTCCAGATGGAGAGAGGCTCTTGAGAACAACATCATTGCTCCAGAGGCTAATTGACAGTCCATATGAACTTGAAAATGGTTCTTCTTCAATGGAAGTTAAACTTTCCATTCCTGAATTCTAGCCATTAATTATTTTTCAAGGAATTTCTGGACTTTTTCACAAGAAAATATGACCTAAATGGTTTTTCTCTTAATGTTTGATTTAGAGAAATTTAAAGAAATAAATCTTTTAACTGTTTTTAAATAAAGCTTTTCCTTTTCTAATTTTTTATTTTTTGTCACTGTGATTTACAATAATGTTAATGCTACAATTTCATGAACAAAGCATTCCAGTGCTACACCTTTACCATTATCAGTATTTTTCCATTGTCTCAGCATCCCCACAGTAAACCTCTCCATCTCCTCTATCCACCATTCACCATAATAATCTCAGTTCTGTAGATCAGCTCTTAGGTCTTGTTGCCTTTTACTATTTATTATTCTTTGCTATTCTTCTTTATAATCGGCATGTGGGAGAGATCATCCTATACCTATCTTAATAGGGGTGATATTTTAAATTAGATTATTTTAATTGCTTTAAATTTTAATTATTTTAATATATGAATTGAATGTGTCCCACATAATTTTTTGATATACAGATGACTAGTGGAGTAAAGTCAGATCTTTGTAAATTATGGCTTCTAAACAGAAAACTAAAGAAATAATTGTCAAATTATTAACATATAAATTTATATCATAGTTATCATTCTTGTGTGTAATACTTGATAAGTACTTATTTAGCAAGTTTCAAGTACACAAATTCTTATATTAACTATAGTCACTATTTATTACTTTGGATCTCTAAAATTAATTAATGTTGCATAACTGATACTTGTGTCCCCCTTGACCAAATATCACATTCCCTCCACCTCTCCACCCCTTTTCTACTTTGCTTTTGTATGACAGTTTTAGATGTTTCATAGACATTACATATATAGAGATCGGCAATATCTACCTTTATGTGCCTGACTTATTTCACTTAAGATAATGTCTTCCAGGTTCTTATCTAAAAATTACTATTAGCTTCAATAAAGATGAAAGCAAAGGGCCACAAATGTTCCAACTGGGTACTTATAGCAGAAAACCCTGATATGACCTAGCTGATAGTAACAGTGGGGAGGTTTCATACTCTGCCCATGAAACCAGAGGTTTAGATTGGCTTACCCCGTCCTGCACAAAAACCCAAAGATGTACCCTGAGAGCTTCCTACCCAGGCACTAGTCAGAACTCTTCTGCCTCAAAAGTCATACCTTGAGAAAGAAAATGGATTTAGAGGTAATTTAGATGCTTTCCCACAGATACATTGGAAAAATTTTATGTCCATTCTTGAATGAACGGACATAAACCTTTGTCCATTCTTTGAAAGAACACGATCAAGAGAAAAGGGAAAGCCAACCATTTAGCAGAAACAATGAACCTCGCACAATCTCCACAGACTTACTCTAGGGTACCCAACCTAGGACCAGGATCAGGTGCTGATATGATCATACAACAAACCCTCCTATGCAAGGCTTTCTGGCAAAGGAAAGATTCTCTGAAAGTTCCTGTGGGCTTTGGGGGTGGATCCCAATTATCAGCAAGAAGCAGTAAGGGGAAATAGGGGATTCCTTGCAGTGGCAGGAACATGACAGTGTCAGCTTCTACTTCTTGTAAATTAACTTGAACAGAAGACTGGAAAGAAAGAAAAGAAAATTTTAAGTAAAAGATTGAACGAACAATCAGATTGTTTTGTTGTTGTTTTCTGTGACCAGGTTTTTCACACTGAAGGGTGAAGTGAGGAGACATATTACCAATAGGGAGATCACAGTGACTCTAGAGCCAGCTTTCTACTTTGCTTGGGGATGGGGATCAGCTACTTTTCTGAGGTTGTGAGTAGGGTCTTATCTGAAATTTGGTTTTATATTGTGATTTTGGGATCAGCGCCTATGCTCAGAATTTACTCCTGGCTCTATAATCGGATCTTTCTTTCCATGGACCTTTTGGATGATGGGGGATTAAACCCAGATTGGCTGCCATCTCTTTGGCCCAAGCAGCTCTTATGTGAAGGAAATGGGAATTCCATATCATGAAACAAGATTGAGTCCTTAGGGCTGAGAGTACTCAAATTCAACTTCCTGAAATACAAAATTGAGGACACCCTAGAAATGTAAGGGTGGTGGGTTTTGCAGAGACTCAAGCAGGCCTGAGTATGAGAAAAGTTTAGAAACATCGACCGCTTGTTCTTGAATTCTGCGGACAAGTAAAAAGCTGATACTCTTCTTTTAGAAACGCCCAAAGTAGTGAGGGTGAGGCTCAAGAATCTCGGGAAAGAGCTGAAAATAAGTTTTTTTCCATTGACTGGAAAGTCAATGACAATTCCCTTCACTTCGAAGAAGACATAGGAGAAAGAAGAATCTAGAACTCAGGGAATAGAGTGACCTTGCACTTCTGGAACCAAATAGAGATTCATCACAAAACAGGCGGCTAGGTGATACTTAGAGTAAGCAGATTTGAAAAGAGAAAATATCACTGTCCACTGTAACACTGTCTTCCCTCTTCATCATCAATTTGCTCGAGCGGGTACCAGTAACATCTCCATATGACCTGTCTCATGCAGTAGAGCCCAAGGGCACCTGCTTGCTCCAGGAACATAAAGAGCCTCAAACCACTCCATGCCCAATCTCGGGAATGAGGTCCATAATTGTTACTGGTATCTGGCATATCAAATACGACACGGGTAGCTTGCCAGGCTCTGCCGTATGGGTAGCATACTCTTGTAGTCATCCCAAAATCCAGCATTTATTGATGAACCGGCGGCCGCAAGCGGCCGCGCAAGCTGGCTGTGATAGGCTGGTCTACTGGGTGGAGTTCTGATGAAGGGAAGTCCGGATGTGGAAAATGGAGGTCCTCATGGAGTGGGGGGTCCTCCTGGCTTGTTGTGAGGCTCTGCTGGGGTGGCGGGCCAGGGCTAGAACCCGCCACCCCTCCCGGCACTTATGAGCAGCTGGGCACAGTGAGAGCCAGTAGCAGCCTGCCCCATGTCTGTCTCTGATCAGCATACCTGGGCCGGATTAAAAAGACTGCAGCAGGGGGATCTTGATGAGCCGGGCTGTGATAGGCTGGTCTGCTGGGTGGAGTTCTAACGAGGGGGAAGTCCGGATGTGGAAAATGGAGGTCCTCATGGAGTGGGAGGGTCGTCTGGCTTGTGAGGCTCTGCTGGGGTGGCGGGCCAGGGCAGAACCTGCCACCTCTCCCCCGGCACCTCATGAGCAGCTGGGCACAGGAGAGCCAGTAGCAGCCTGCCCTCATGTCTGTCTCTTGGAAACACTTTCCCAACATAAAATATCATAGCAGCAAAAGGACCAGAAGGAAACTGTCATGAAAGTTTATAGGCGAGACAAAAATGGTTGTCAGATATGGTCTGTGGAAAGTATCATGTATCTTAGTTAGGATATATGCTACGGACTCTCCTCAAGATAGTTACAGCCATCTACCAAAAGTCCACAGCCAGCAATCAGGCCTCTCAATGGGAAAAGTGCAGAAAGCCTTCCCCCCTGAGATCAGGGACAAGACAAGGTTGCCACTCTCACCCCCTTTTATTCAATATAGTACTGGAAGTACTTTGCCATAAGCAACTAGAGAAGAAAAAGGACATCAAGGGCATCCAGATAGGCAAGGAAGAAGTCAAGCTATCAGTATTTGCAGATGACATGATATTATACCTAGAGAACCCTAAACTCTACCACAAACCCTAGAAACAATAGACCCATATAGTAGAGTGGCAGGATACAAAATCAACACCAAAAAGTCGGTGGCTTCTCCCATATACAAATAACGAAAGAGAAGAAAAAAAGGGTATTAAGGAAACAATTCCATTCACAATTGTGCCACAGAAAATCAAATACCTAGGGAATCAACTTACCCAAGAGTGTGAAGGACCTGTACAAAGAAAAACTACAAGACACTGCTCCAAGAGATAAAAAGGAGAGACAAGGAAATGGAAACACATTCCCCCTGCTCATGGATGGGGGAGAATCAACATTGTCAAAATGGTAATACTCCCTAGAGCTCTGTACAGATTCAATGCAGTCCCTATAAGGATACCCATGACATTCTTCAAAGAAATTGACCAAACGCCCCTGAAATTTGTATGGAACAATAACCCCCAAGGATAGCTAAAGCAATCCTCGAAAAAGAAGATGGGAGGCATCACCTTTCCCAACTTCAAACTGTACCACAAGGCAGTAGTAATTAAAACAGCATGGTATTGGAATAAAAACAGACCTGTGGACCCATGGAATAGAATTGAGTATCCTGACACCCAACCTCAAACACATGATCATTTAATCTTTGATAAAGGTGCAACGAGTCTAAAATGGAGTAAGGGAAAGCCTCTTCAACAAGTGGTGTTGGGAAAACTGGGCAGCGACATGTAAAAATGAATTTGGACCTGTGTCTAACACCATGCACAAAAATCAGATCAAAATGGATTAAAGATCTCGAATATCAGACTTGAATCCATAAAGTACATTGAAGAAAATATAGAGAAAACCCTCCACGACATTGAAGCTAAAGGCATCTTCAAAGGTGAAACATCACTAACAAAGCAACTAGAAGAAAAGATAAACATATGGGACTACATGAAACTAAAAAGCTTCTGCACCTCAAAAGAAACAGTGACTAAGATACAAAAAAGCAGTCCACAGAATGGGAAAGAATATTCACCCAATACCCATCTGATAAGGGGTTAATATCCAGGATATATCAGGCACTGGTAGAACTTTTACAAGAAGAAAAACAAAACAACCCCATCAAAAAATGGGGAGAAGAAAATGAACAGAAACTTCAGCAAGGGAAGAAATTCGAATGGCCAAAAAACATATGAAAAAATGCTCATCATCACTAATCATCAGAGAGATGCAAATCAAAAACAAACAATGAGATACCACTTTACACCCACAGAGACTGGCACATATTCAAAAGAGCAAGAACAACAAGTGCTGGCGGGATGTGGGGGGAAAAAGGGGACACTCATCCATTGTTGGTGGGGAATGCTGGCTGGTACAGCCTTTCTGGGAAAACAATATGGACATTCCTCCAAAGACTAGAAATTGAACTCCCATTTGACCCAGCCATACCACTCCTGGGAATCTACTTGGGAAACCAAAAATACGCAGCGGAAACACTCATCCCTACTTTTATGTTCATAGCAGCATTATTCACAATAGCCAGAATCTGGAAGCAACCAGAGTGCCCTAAAAATCGATGACTGGATAAAGAAGCTTGGTACATCTACACAATGGAATACTTATGCAGCTGTTAGGAAAAAAATGAAGTTATAAAATTTGCCTATAAATGGATGGACATGGAGAAGATTATGTTGAGCGAAATTAGCCAGA
>JAJIBD010031442.1:0-25780 GCA_021461705.1 Cryptotis parvus
TCAGAGTGAAAACAGGCTTAGTGTCTCCATAGACTGTTAGAAATCCAGTGGGGAGAAAATGCCATGGGGAAGCACGAGTGTGCCCTTAGATTTGATTTGCAAACTGGCCGTGTCCCAAGGAGAGGCCTCCGTCATGCCCTCCTCTAAGTCATGTTGTTTGCTAACATAATATCCTTCTGCTGCAGCATTCACTGTGGCATAAGATTTGAAGATACAAGAGCGTTTGGAGGATTATTCACTGGGAAGGGTAAACACCTTTATTTAAACCTATGACTTAGATTTTGAAACTCAGACAAGAACTACTTAACTTGAGAATATGAAATTTCAATGACTGGAGACATGCTAATGGTGTTTGGACAGACCAGATGGGCTTGACTGAAGTGTTAGAGGGAGCCAAAGTCTCCCTAGCTCCGTACACTTTCCCCCCCCCACATATAGAGTCTTTTCAGAATCAAGAGGACAAAGACCCTATGATGCTGTAACTCTTTGAAAGTGAAGTGTATTTTACTCTTCAGATTCAGGAAGCATCCAATTATTGCCTCTCAACTAAAATATATAAACAGCCTTTCTCTAGTATCTTCTGTGTGTTTCTTAGATTGTATTTACTGATTGGTTCTCAATTTTATTGTTTGTTTATCCTCTTCTTGAGAGAAGTGACTTACACAAATGCATATATTACTGTGCATGCCAGGGAGGAGCCTGAGTGAAACAGAACTGTTCTCAATGGATATAGAAGGCTGGCAAGAAAAGAAAAGCTAAATTTTTTGTTGAGTTATGCCAAAGAATTCTATGATAAAGAGACTTGGAGCACTTAGGATGTTGTGCGTGGACACTGGAGGTGTGGGGAACATTTAAACAAGACTTCCTCCATCTGGATGTTTCCATTTTGTTTTCTGATTGCTTCTTTTTGCGGCTGGTAGTTTGGCACACCTGGCAGTGCATTCCCCAGGCTGTGCATCCAGAGATCACTCAGCATGGTGCTTAGGAAACAATATGGGTTTCTAGGGATGAAATCTGAAAATCACCTGCAGGTTAACACCCTACCTGCTGTACTTGCTCCAGTGCCTAGAGTGGCACCTCTTAATTAATTTTATCAGAAAAAATTAATTAAATATCTTTAAAAAAGAAAAATCCTCTTTAAATTCGGAGGCATGGTGGGTTCCAGCCCTGGCGCACCACCTCGGCAGAGCCTCACAACAAGCCAGACCACCCCCTCACTCCATGCGTGCCGCCATTTTCCACATTTGGACTTCCTCGTCAGAACTCCACCCAGCAGACCAGCCCATCACGGATCATCGACCCACCCTGCAGCAGTTTTTCCTCAATCCGGCCCAAGTATGGTCCAGAGACTCTCAGACATGGGGCAGAGCTTTTACTTGCTCTCCCTGTGCACAGCCATTCATGAGGGGCAGTCGGGAGGCATGGCGGGTTCTAGCCCCTGGCCCACCACCTCGGCAGAGCCTCACAACAAGCCAGACCCCCCTCACTCCCGCAGGTCCGCCATTTTCCACATTTGGACTTCCCTCTCGTCAGAACTCCACCCAGCAGACCAGCCCATCACAGCCCGGATCATCGACACCCACCCTGCAGCAGTTTTTTCCTCAATCCGGCCCAGGTATGCTGGTCCAGAGACTCTCAGACATGGGGCAGAGCTGTTTTGCTCTCCCTGTGCCCAGCCGTTCATGAGGCAGTCGGGAGGCACGGTGGTTCTAGCCCTGGCCAACCACCTTGGCAGAGCCTCACAACAAGCCAGACCACCCCTCACTCCACGGGCGCCGCCATTTTCCACATTTGGACTTCCCTCTCGTCAGAACTCCACCCAGCAGACCAGCCCATCACATCCGGCTCACGGCCCAGTTCATCAATAAATGCTTTATTTGGAGGTGTTTAAAGAGTTTGCCTCCCGCTCGGCAAGCCTGGCAAGCTTCTCGTGTTGTATTTGATATGCCAAATTCCAGTAATAATTATATTAGGTCATTCCCATGACCTAATATAATGGTTTGAGGCTCTTTATGTTCCTGTAGCAAGCCAATGCCCCTGGCTCTACTGGCATGAGACAGGACATATGGAGATATTACTGGTGCCTGCTCTAGCAAATAGATGATCAACGGGAAGATCGTGATTGTGATTTAATTAATTTACTAATTAATTAATTAATTAATTGACTATTAAATCACTGTGAGATAGACCACTGAAAAGCTGTTTATGATCGGGTCTATACAGTATTCCAGCACCCATCCCTCCAATCAGTGCACATTCCCGGCATCTAAGAATTGTCAAGTTTACTATCAAATATCGCAGTGGGTAAGGCACTTACCTTGCATGCATTTAACTCAGATTAAACTCTCAGTAGCTTGTAAGTGCCCTGAAGCCACCAGGAGAATCCCTTAACCTAAGGTTAGGTTTTTGAGAGTAATCCCTTAACCTAAGGTTAGGTTTTGGGGGATAATCCCTTAACCTAAGAATGGGATTGGGGGGGAATCCCTTAACCTAAGTTAGGTTTTGGGAGTAATCCCTTAACCCAAGGTTAAGGTTTGGGGTAATCCCTTAACCTAAGGTTAGGTTTTGGGAGTACTCAACACGGCAGTACCCCCCAAAACAAAACAAACAACAACAAATAAAAACCAAAGATGGACATCTGTGGAACTCCATGCTTCCAGGTGGAATAGCTGGAGTAATCTGTCCTATAGGGATAATACTCCGGCCTCTGCAAACAAGGCCAGAGCACAGAGATAGCTGTCACAGAGGACTCAGGAAGAAATGCTGAGATAATACCCACTAAGGTCAGTCAGCCACCATACTCTTCTTTCTTTCTTGCCTTCTTGCTTTCTTGCTTTCTTTCCTTCTTTTTTTTTTTTTTTTAAATTTTTTGATTAGTTTATGCCTTTGGGTCACATACGGCGTGCTCAGGAGTTACTCCTGGCTGCACTCAGAAATTCCTCCTGGTGGTGCTCAGGGGACCACATGGGATAGCCAGGAATAGAACCCAGGTCGGTGGCATGCAAGGCAAACGCCCTAACCACTGGACTATTGCGCCAGCCCCTCTTTCCTTCTTTTCTTCATTAAAATCTGCTCAAATATCTGAAAGCATTCTATAATGGAAACTGTTATGAGAATCTGTTTGCACTGTGCTGTGGAACACACACACTGCCATACTGTTTTCAGAAGACTTGAAGTACCAGTGATGGCTTTAAAGAAAATGAGAAAGACAATTAAATGTTTCATCCAGATCCAGAAGTGCTTCCGGTAAATGACAGCTACCATCAGTAAATGGGTGTTTCCGCAATGGTATCTAAGCAATGGCCAGTGATGGATGATTCTTTTAAAAGTTCAGGTCACAACCTTTGCAGATGACACTGATGTCCAACACACTGATTCCTGGTCTACAAAACATGGATCCTCTGGGCTCCAATGACTGGGTGCCAGAAATATCAGAAAGCCCAGAAATAGCCCAGAAATAGCCCAGAAATAGCATTTCTGTGCTGAAACTGGGGATCTGTTGGATGAACAGGATGCGGGTGGGGGACACCCCATCAGTCATAGTGGATAGCAGTGTAAAAGATAATCTAAAAATAACCATGAATAGGGAAAAACACATCATAAAGCCTTCTTTTGTGGGCTCCCACATGCTTGCATATTCTTCCTCACCTAACTGCAGGTGTTGCTAAAGTATAGGAACAGTACTCCTGCATTGATAAACAGAATCTTGTTCTTCCCAAGAAACCTCATACTGGCAATACTCCCACAAATGACACCTAGGACCACAGCAATAATCTGTTGAAACCAGTAAATCACATCTATCACATTTATCCTTGTCTTTCCAGGCTGCATTTCTCAGCAGCGCTTTGCTCCACTGACACTCTGAACGTCCAGTTGGCCAGCTGCAGCTGATATGGCACCTCCTCCAGCCACCCACTGCTTATACACAAGTCAAGGAACCTGGGCCAGGGGCTGAATCAAAAGAGCTCAGGGTCGGGTCACAAGGTGGTGGAGGCAACCAGCTCAAGGATCAGTTCCCAACTACAAAGCTATTTTCTAATGCAAAATACCCAGCACCATCTGATGCCCCAAGCTTAGCACCCAGAGCAACAACCAAGTACAGAATCTGGGTAATCTCACAGCATCACTATCACTATCACTATCTTCCTGTTAATCATCTATTTGCTAGAGCGGGCCCCAGTAATATCTCAATATGTCCTGTCTCATGCTAGTAGAACCAAAAAGTTATCCGATTGCCAAGTACAGACTCTGGAGTAATTTCTGAGCATCACTGGTTGCAAACCAAGAACTACAAAAGAGGGAAAAGGAAAAAAACAAAATAACCCAAACCCAGCGTAACTAGTAATAGTAGTTCTTCCAGGGCAATGATTACACCAGATAAACCCATCAGAAAAAGGGGCCGGAGCGATGGCCAGCTTGTAGGGCGTTTGCCTTGCATGCAGCCGGCCTATGCCGGCCTAGGTTCGATCCCGGCATCCCATATAGTCCCCCGAGCACTGCCAGGAGTAATTCATGAGTGCAGAGCCAGGAGTAACCCCTGAGCATTGCCGGGTGTGACCAAAAAAGCAAAAAACAAAAACAAAAACAAAAACAATCAAGGCAACAAAGCAATCAGAAAGTAAATGGGGAATCCTTGTCCCCACTTTTTGGGGTGAATACGGACAGAAGCCCCAAAACTTCTTGGCCTCCTGAAAGCTAGGGGGTGAGCTATGGCAGTGCATTATTGTTATGCAATAGGAAGAAAGAAAGAGGTGTCCACTCTAACTCCTTCCATTCCACTGCCTCACCCCTTGAACTCTTCCTGTGAATTGATTATAGTCCCATTAGCTAAACTAGAAATCTCAACAGTCCAAAATCTCAACAGGCCAGTCAACTGCTCAGATGATAGGGAAAGCCAAGTTTCAGAGCACCTTCAAGTTTAGTATTTCACGTCTCATTTTCTCTCTGTATAATTGCAAGCCTAGATTTAGTTTTGTTTTTAAAATATCACGCCAGTTTCTTAGTGTTTTTGCCTGCTAACTTTAAGTAAGTAGATGGGAAGGATTGGAGCTTGGTAAACTGAATGGGTTTTGGGACACCAGCTGCATGATTATATGAAATTCAGGATGTTTTGGAACCCAGAGGCAGGAAGATTTGAAGGTTGAGAATCTCACTAGACCAGAGTGGTAGCTAGAAAAATACAACATTGAAAACATAGCTTCCAAGACTCTTGTCACCTCCCAACTTTTGTCTCCACTGCTCAAAGGCACAAATGAGCGTTCTCAGTAGGTGAATCTCTGAAGCTTTATTCTCGGCTCTGCGGAGGCAGGGCATGACTATCATCTGGTTTTGTATCAGGTAAATTTGCTCTTTCAAGTACACTCCCTTGAAATCCATGATTAATAATCTCTTCCTTTAGTCTCCTTACCATGGGTATATGTTGGATTTAAAGCTCACCTAGCATATTAGCCAATGCTACACACTAAACTAGAATTGTGAGCCAGTGACAGAGACAATTAGACCTGGTAGGGGAAGGGGCACCAGAGTACAGTGGGTAATGTTTGCTGGAACTTGCAGCTGTCCCAGGTTCCGTCCCTGGTACCACTTATGGTCCCTGATCACTGCTAAGTAGTCACTTAGGCACAGAGGCAAACCCTAGATACAACCCATTGCAGCCCAAAAAACAAAAAAAAGGAAGAGAGAGAAAATAGTTGGAAAAATCCCCAAGAGCTGGGGACAAACCATGGTTCTGCCATTTACTAAGCTGCTTGTGACTGATCTCAGGCTACTTCTTAGACCCGTGAGCCTCAGCATTTTGTTTATAAAATGGGTATAATAATAGTCACTATTCCAAGATTTGTAGCTAAAGTCTAATAAAGTATGGACCAGGACTGTTAATCTGATTCTACTCTATTCCCTTGTCAGGCGCCTTGGCTGCCTACAACCCATTATGGTTTGTTTAAATGTATGTGAGGGGCCGAGCAATAGTTCAGGAGATAGGGTGTTTGCCTTGCACATGGCCAAGTAAGTTCGATTTCCTGGCATCCCAAAGGGCTCTCCAAGCACTGGGAGTAATTTCTATGTGCATAGCCAGGAACAACCCCTGAGCATCGCTGGGTGTGACCCAAAAAGCAAAAAAATATGTAGGTCAGTCGATTAAGACGGCACTACCCTCCTCCCAATCTGCTTGCATATCTTTATAGACACTCACTGTGCCAGTTTAGTACCACAGCTGCTAATGTAACCACAGCAAGTGATTAGCAAATTCTCTTTTCTTTTTGTCCTTCCATATTTCCTTCCCTCCTTCCACCTTCCTTCCATCATTTCCTCCCTCCCTCCCTTCCTTTCCCTTCCTTCCTCCTCCCCTCCCTTACCGCCCTCCCTCTCTCTCTCTCCCTTTCCTTTCCTTCCTTCTTTCCTTCCTTCCTCCCTCCCTCCCTCCCCTCCTTCCTCCCTCCCTCCCCTCCCTCCCTTCCTTCCTTCCTTCCTTCCTTCCTTTCTTCCTTCCCTGAGATTTGAGAACTAGTGGGTCACCTTGTCCATACATGCCTCCACTTATCAGAATAGTCTTTAAAATTAAATATTGTCAAGTAGCCATCAAGATCAAATACTTTTCTCATCTCTTCATTTAGTATAGTACCCTTGGTACTTCTCACAGTCTTTCTCACTATAGGTGTTATGATTTGATTATACATGCCTTTTTTTCCATCAAATCTTATTTCAATCAAAGTCTCTTCATTCACTTCACACTGCATTTCTTTCTCTCAAACATACAAAGCAAATTCCCTTAGAGTCTTTACATGGGATGTTCTCAATCTCTGTAATACCTTCTACCACATCATGCTGTAGTTACTGTATGTTTATTGTGGTTCAAATCCTACCTGAAAGTTTTCTACTTATCAGTTTTCTACTTATCAGTTCTATCCTAGAGAGCGTCTCACTCTAGTATTACCTTCTTTATGTTCTTCAAAATAATCCCCTTCTTGGAAATTTCCTCTGTTTAATTGTGGATTTTCTCTATCTCTTTTACTAGAACTTCAGTGAGCATAATAAAGTTAGATTCTGTCATGTTTCTTGCCCCAGACAGAGATACACAGTTACTTCAATAAATATCTATTGTTGAATGCCCCCCCCTCATTTAATTCCCTTCCTAAGTCTCACTCAATCCATCCCTAAAATGTGAAGAGTCTGAAATCAGTTGTGCTTTACAAAAAGTCTTATGTTGAAATATTATAGCCCCTCTAACATGTGACTGATTTAGATATAGGAGCTTTGCAAATGCAAATCAATCAGCATGTGTTCATTCCAATAACATATAATTAGTGTCTTATGGAAAAAGGAATTTAGATTCCAATAAGCATGCAAAGCTAGAGGGATTATGTGAAGACAGAAGCACAAAGAGAGAACAAGACAAATATTTTCTCACCCAGGAGGACCCAGTCTTACTTACAACTCAATTTCAAATTTCAACCCTAGGAACTATGAGATGATGCATTTCTGTCCTCAGCCACCTATTCTGTGGGATTTTGTTTCTGCAGCCATAGAGAACTATCAGGAGTGCATAAGACAGTTTCATAATTTGTGTCTTATGATGGTCCATTTTCTGCTTTTCTAGGTCACATGGGAAGGGAGCACTGCCACTCTGCCCTTGAGAAGGGTCTATGACAAACAGCCTCAGGTCCCTGACCTAACATTCTTCAGCAGCTGGACATACTCATGTCCCTCAGGTAAGATTAAATTCTTTAGCTGGACAGAGTCCTAATCTCTCCTAATCTCTTAAATAATATTTGTTTTACCTCTTCCTACAAACAACTTTGCTGAGGAGTTTGTGGCATGGTTTAGAGAAAGAAGCTTTAACTTCCTCTCTCAAACCACCAATATAAGAACTTCTCAGGTTTCTGTGAGGCCTCTGCCAATACCAGGGCATTAACAAATGTCTCCAGGGTTTATCTCGATAATCTCAATGTCCCAGCTTGGGTTCAGCTTTGCCCAATTCATCCATAATGATTCTTCCAGTCAGAGATCCTCATGTCAGTCTGTATAAGCATTGGTTAAAACACAGCTCTATCTTCGTTTTATTTTCCAAAGCTCTTTCCAAAATGGGAAAACTATAGTGCTCAGGAGACTGGTGAATAACTTGAGGTTTCTGGCAGACACAATTATGTGCAGATGTGTTTTTCAAAACAAGCACTAGCGCCTTGCAAAACCAGTTCACATAGGTCTTTCCTTCAAAAAAAAGTGAGGCAAGCAGTAGTTCTGGCACAAGTTTGTGAGAAATTGTTGCTTTCTGAGTTTGAACCTCAGGAAAGAGTTTATAATTTCACTTCAAGAGGGTGGTGAGAGCGGGAAAATCATTCATGCAACAACAAAAAAACTAGAAAAATCAGAAATTAATGATGTTTGTTGAGCATCAGAGATCTGAAAGTATGGGTTCTAAATCTAGACAAGAAAGATAGACACATGCAGGGTCGAATAGGATGTAGTGTTTTACTTGCCCAAGGCAGACACCGACAGGAGCCAGATTAATTGGAAAGAAGACTCAACTAAACATTTTTAATAAATTGATATATGCCATCTGTGGTCTAGAGTTGGAAAGTGAAACTCCCAGGGAGATTTTAGGTGGCGGTGGCGCAGAGATATAGATGGGTTAGCGACTTCTCAAAAGGCTTTTCTTTAATGAATCCCAACAAGGCACTCACAGGCAGGGAAAGCATCATTGAATCCAGCTATAATCTCACTGTAGGTGGGACTAATGTAGAGTAATAATAGCATTTCTGAGAGCAAAAGTACTAAATGTAAAGTAATAACAGCAGTTCGAAGCAAATGTGACAAACCCCGTGAACTTAGGGTACTGGTAGAAAACCATTATCTGAATAAAAGAATCAAAAGTCCACTTCTATTTCAGGAAATTGTGTTAGCCCCAACATTACAGCTGGAGGAAGTAAAGAAGCACTTGTTGGAAGCCCAGAACCCCATCATCCTAGTTTCACTTTTCCTTCTTGAATTTTGAGGCTTAATCAGATCAGCAGAGCCTGCCTTTATTCTTTCCTTGACACTGCTCACCAATACAGAGTAGAAGTAGCAGGGAGAATCACAATAGTTTTTGTGGGAATCACACGAAATAAAAATCAACACCATCTATACCCCAAACGAAATAGGGTGTAGATAATGGTAAAACTATAAAAATTAACTAACATTTTTAAACTTGATCACTTGACATCCCATTATTCATAGATTTGCTCAAGTGGGAGCCAGTAACATTTTCATTTGACACTATCACGTACCAGTGTAGCCCAATGGCATCTGGTTGCTTCCAGGAACATGAAGAGCCAGTAACACTTTAAACATAAGGGTAATTTTATGTATCTTTTCTATGTTGTCCCAGAATGATCAGAACCAGGACAAGTCCCAGCACTACCCAAATATTGGTTTTTATAATAAACTCCCACACGAAAGATTCAATAAAAGAAAAGGCATGATCATATCCAAGCATAAAATAACATTTGCATCAGTATTCACTGCTTCACCAAAAATGTCTGAGTTGTAACATTATTAATAAAAATTGGAGTATTAGTAAGAGGCAAGAAAAGCATATCATAGGATATTCAGGTTTGAGATGTTGCAGAACTTGAAACTGATACACAATTTAAAATTAGTCATTATTAATATGAAGCTCTGAAGGAAAGTGTAACATGTAAGAATACGTAGGTAATGTCAAAAATAGAAATTCTAAGGAAGAATCTAATACAAATTAGATTTAAATCTAGAAAATACAAATTATAGATATCAAAAACTCAAACATTAATATAGCGAAATTCCTTCATCATGGATATGACTTTGCTATGTGCAACAGAATTAGTTAAGGAAAGAAGCAATGAAGAAGATAGGTTTAGAGAAATTTCATAATCTGAAATACAAAATTAAAAATAACAGTACATTTAAGAACGTGGAGAAATATAAAATAGTCTAAGATATACATAGTTGGGATTCTAGGAGGAAAAAATGGTTTCAAAGAAATATTTGAAGTATTAACATTCAAGAATAAGAATTTGTTTCTAATTAATGTCAAACATCAAGTAGCAGATTAAAAATTTAATAAATTACCAAATAGAATAAGTATCAAAGCAACACTAAAGTAACAATATAAACACTTTAACATATATTCAAATTACTGCACATCAGGGACAAAGAGAAACCTTGAAACAGTGAGAGAAAAAAGGCACCTTACCTATAAAAGGATCCAGAATCAAACAGATATTTCAGAAAAAAACTACAACTGAGAAACAATTTTTAAATGATGGTAGAAAAATAATTTGTCAATACAGAATTTAGTAGGCAGTAAACATATCCTTCAAATCCAAAGAAAATAAAATTTTAGTCAATCACTCACAATAATACACCCTTGGACAGATCCTAAAGTAAACAGAAAAAGGAAGTTCTTCTAAAAGAAGAAAGGTGATAGACGAATTGTAACTATAAGAGTAATAGATTGTTACAAATGCAATAAGTAAAATTAGATATAGCCTAAGTTTCATATTATTTTAATTATTCACAAAACCAAGTTAAATAAAAATAATGTATTTACAGTTTTTATATGCAAGTTTTATTTTTGCAAAGGTAAAATATGTAAGAGAAGTAACACAAAGATAAAAAAAATTATATTTTAAAGATTCTTACATTTCAGGTAAGACAGTATAATAATTTTGAACTTATATTCTTTAAAGTTTATGATGTATTTTGTTGTAATGTTCTGTTTGTTCATTTGTTTTGGGGACACACCTGTTGAGTTCAGAGTCTATTCCTGGTTCTTTGCAGTCCCACATCTCCAGTAATTGGGTGACTTCATTGTTGGGAATGAATCCAGGGCTCCTTCCATGCAGGGCATGACTCAATACTCAGAGCTCTATGCTGCTGAAGTTTACTTTCTAAACCCTCATACAACTATGAGTTTTTAAAAAGATAAATAAGCTAAAAGTCAGTAAAATGGTAAAATATATTAGATGAATAGTTCTTTCCAAATCATTCCAAAATAGGCATGTAAAGAACCTGAACTGGAAAGGATAAGGGACACACCTGATTATGTTGTGGCACTCAGGACCACGGCCTACTATTGCCCTTTCCCCCTTTGCTTCTGTGAAAACCTGTACTCCCTATTGTTAGTGTGGAACCATGCACTCATTACAATAAATGGGTTTTCTTGTTTGTTTTATTTTTGCTTTTAGGCCTTATCCAGGGATGTTCAGGAGTTACACCTGGCTGTGCATTCAGGAATATGGGATGTTGGGGATAGAATCCCTGTTGGCCATGTCGGCCCCATCATACAATAAGTTTTGTAACTAATTTTATCTTTAGTTTCTCTATCTAAACTTTTATGTGAATAGTTGCCAAGTGAGCTCAATGATAAAACCAGACATTTATATAATCAGTATAGACCAAAGAAAAACCTATGTGATATGGAATATTTGTTAACAATAACACTCACTCTTTTTAGTAGTGTCTATATTGGTGACCTTCACCTTTTAATTCATTACTTCCACCTCAAAATTAAATATCAGCAAAAGAGGGAAAAATTAGCATGTACAGAATCATCTTTCTACTAATGTAACATTAAGTCCATTGATGTTACAATGACAAGAGGGAAGGGGACTAGAAGACAGGAAAGAAAACTATTTCTATATGAGCATTTATTAAAGTTATTGAGATAGAATCTAGAGCTAATCTTGAACATTTAGAACAGTTTAATGTTAAAAAAATCAAATATCTATTTTTCAATAGATTAAATTTCATCAAAAAAAAGAGTTACTTACATCAAGAAAAGCACTTTCTTTAGTAAATTTGAAATTTTGATCGCTGTGCAAATTACATCAAAATTCAACTACAAAAAGAAGGAAATTTCTCCTGGGAAGCTAAACCTAAAGCATTCAACTACAATCATGCAACTGTAAATTTTCACATGGAGAGAGCTTCTCCAGATGGGAGAGGCTCTTGAGATTAACATCATTGCTCCAGAGGCTAATTGACAGTCCATATGAACTTGAAAATGGTTCTTCTTCAATGGAAGTTAAACTTTCCATTCTGAATTCTAGCCATTAATTATTTTTTCAAGGAATTTCTGGACTTTTTTCACAAGAAAATATGACCTAAATGGTTTTTTCTTAATGTTTGATTTAGAGAAATTTAAAGAAATAAATCTTTTAACTGTTTTTAAATAAAGCTTTTCCTTTTCTAATTTTATTTTTGTCACTGTGATTTACAATAATGTTAATGCTACAATTTCATGAACAAAGCATTCCAGTGCTACACCTTTTACCATTATCAGTATTTTTCCATTGTCTCAGCATCCCCACAGTAAACCTCTCCATCTCCTCTATCCACTATTCACCATAATAATCTCAGTTCTGTAGATCAGCTCTTAGGTCTTGTTGCCTTTACTATTTATTATTCTTTGCTATTCTTCTTTATATTCGACATGTGGGAGAGATCATCCTATACCTATCTTAATAGGGTGATATTTTAAATTAGATTATTTTAATTGCTTTAAATTTTAATTATTTTAATATATGAATTGAATGTGTCCCACATAATTTTTTGATATACAGATGACTAGTGGAGTAAAGTCAGATCTTGTAAATTATGGCTTCTAAATAGAAAACTAAAGAAATAATTGTCAAATTATTAACATATAAATTTATATCATAGTTATCATTCTTGTGTGTAATACTTGATAGTACTTATTTAGCAAGTTTCAAGTACACAAATTCTTAGTAATAACTATAGTCACTATTTATTACTTTGGATCTCTAAAATTAATTAATGTTGCATAACTGATACTTGTGTCCCCTTTGACCAAAATCTTACATTCCCTCCACCTCTCCACCCCTTTTTCTACTTTGCTTGTATGACAGTTTTAGATGTTTCATAGACATTACATATATATGAGATCATGCAATATCTACCTTTATGTGCCTGACTTATTTCACTTAAGATAATGTCTTCCAGGTTCTTATCTAAAAATTACTATTAGCTTCAATAAAGATGAAAGCAAAGGGCCACAAATGTTCCAACTGGGTACTTATAGCAGAAAAAACCCTGATATGACCTAGCTGATAGTAACAGTGGGGAGGTTTCATACCTTGCCCATGAAACCAGAGGTTTAGATTGGCTTACCCGTCCTGCACACTAAAACCCAAAGATGTACCCTGAGAGCTTCCTACCTGCCAGGCACTAGTCAGAACTCTTCTGCCTCAAAAGTCATACCTTGAGAAAGAAAATGGATTTAGAGGTA
Source organism: Cryptotis parvus (assembly GCA_021461705.1). Lineage (NCBI taxonomy): Eukaryota > Metazoa > Chordata > Mammalia > Eulipotyphla > Soricidae > Cryptotis > Cryptotis parvus. The sequence goes on from JAJIBD010031442.1 coordinate 13,265, forward strand.
ATTTAGATGCTTTTCCACAGATACATTGGAAAATTTTATGTCCATTCTTGAATGAATGGACATAAACCTTATGTCCATTCTTGAAAGAACACGATCAAGAGAAAAGGAAAGCCAACCATTTAGCAGAAACAATGAACCTCGCACAATCTCCACAGACTTACTCTAGGGTACCTAACCTAGGACCAGGATCAGGTGCTGATATGATCATACAACAACCCTCCTATGCAAGGCTTTCTGGCAAAGGAAAGATTCTCTGAAAGTCCCTGTGGGCTCTTTGGGGGTGGATCCCAATTATCAGCAAGAAGCAGTAAGGAAAATAGGGATTCCTTGCAGTGGCAGGAACATGACAGTGTCAGCCTACTTCTTGTCAATTAACTTGAACAGAAGACTGGAAAGAAAGAAAAGAAAATTTTAAGTAAAAAAGATTGAGCGACCAATCAGATTGTTTTGTTGTTGTTTTCTGTGACCAGGTTTCCGCACACTGAAGGGGTGAAGTGAGGAGACATATTACCAATAGGAGATCACAGTGACTCTAGAGCCGCTTTCTACTTTGCTTGGTGATGGGGATCAGCTACTTTTCTGAGGTTGTGAGTAGGGTCTTATCTGAAATTTGGTTTTATATTGTGATTTTGGGATCCCAAACGCCTATGCTCAGAATTTACTCCTGGCTCTGTAATCAGGGATCTTTCTTTCCATGGACCTTTTGGATGATGGGGATAGAACCCAGATTGGCTGCCATCTCTTTGGCCCAAGCAGCCTCTTATGTGAAGGAAATGAAATCTCCATATCATGAAACAAGATTGAGTCCTTAGGGCTGAGTACTCAAACTAATTTCCTGAATACAAAATTGAGGGACACCCTAGAAATGTAAGTATGGGTGGGGTTTTCAGAGACTAAGCAGGCCTGAGTATGAGAAGTTTAGAAACATCGATCGCTTGTTCTTGAATTCTGCTGACAAGTAAAGCTGACACTTGCTTTAGAAATGTCTTAAAGAGTGAGGGTGAGGCTCACACTCTGGGAAGAGCTGGAAAATAAGTTTTTTCCATTGACTGGAAAGTCAATGACAATTCCTTCACTTCGGAAGAAGACATAGGAGAAAGAAGAATCTAGAACTCAGGAATAGAGGGACCTGTAATTTCTGAACCCAACAGAGATTCATCACAGGTGGCTAGGTGATACTTAGAGTAAGCAGATTTGAAAAGAGAAAATATCACTGTCACACTGTCACACTGTCTTCCCGTTCATCATCGATTTGCTCGGGCGGGCACCAGGAACATCTCCATATGACCTGTCTCATGCAGTAGAGCCCCAAGGGCACCTGCTTGCTCCAGGAACATAAAGAGCCTCAAACCATTTCCATCAGCCTCAATCCATTCCAGACTGAGGTCTATAATTGTTACTGGTATCTGGCATATCAAATCGACACGGGTAGCTTGCCAAGCTCTGCTGTGCGGGTAGCATACTCTTGTAGTCATCTCAAAATCCAGCATTTATTGATGAACCGGGCGGCCACAAGCCGCCGCCCAAGCTGGGCTGTGATAGGCTGGTCTACTGGGTGGAGTTCTGATGAGGGGGAAGTCCAGATGTGGAAAATGGAGGTCCTCATGGAGTGGGGATCGTCCTGGCTTGTTGTGAGGCTCTGCTGGGGTGGTGGGCCATGGCTAGAACCTGCCATCCCTCCCGGGCACCTCACAGCTGCTGGGCACAGTGAGAGCCAGTAGCAGCTCTGCCCCATGTCTGTCTCTGGATCAGCATACCTGGGCGGATTAAAGACTGCAGAAGGGTGGATCTTGATGAGCCGGGCTGTGATAGGCTGGTCTGCTGGGTGGAGTTCTGGCGAGGTGGAAGTCGGATGTGGAAAATGGAGGTCCTCATGGAGTGGGGGTCATCCGGCTTGTTGTGAGGCTCTGCTGTGGGGTGGTGGCCCAGGCTAGAACCTGCCATCCCTCCGGGCACCTCATAAGCAGCTGGGCACAGTGAGATCCAGTAGCAGCTCTGCCTCATGTCTGTCTCTGGAAACACCTCCCCAATATAAAAATATCAATGTAGCATAAAAGGACCAGAAGGAAACTGTCATGGGTTTCGGGTGACAAAAATGGCTGTCAGCATTTTGTCTGTGTTATCATGATCTAGTTAGAACATTGCCATGGACTTTCCTCAAGATAGTTACAGCCATCTACCAAAAGCCCACAGCGAGCATCATTCTCAATGGGGGAAAGTTGAAAGCCTTCCCCCTGAGATCAGGGACAAGACAAGGTTGCCCTCTCACCCCTTTTATTCAATATAGTACTGGAAGTACTTGCCATAGCAATCAGAGAAGAAAAGGACATCAAGGGCATCCAGATAGGCAAGGAAGAAGTCAAGCTATCAGTATTTGCAGATGACATGATATTATACCTAGAGAACCCTAAACTCTCTACCCAAAAACTCCTAGAAACAATAGATGCATATAGTAGAGTGGCAGGATACAAAATCAACACCCAAAAGTCGGTGACTTTCCTATATACAAATAACGAAAGAGAAGAAAAGGGTATTAAGGAAACAATTCCATTCACAATTGTGCCACAGAAAATCAAATACCTAGGAATCAACCTACCCAAGAGTGTGAAGGACCTGTACAAAAGAAAACTACAAGACACTGCTCCAAGAGATAAAAGAGGACACAAGGAAATGGAAACATATTCCCTGCTCATGGATGGTGAGAATCAACATTGTCAAAATGGTAATACTCCCTAGAGCTCTGTACAGATTCAATGCAGTCCCTATAAAGATACCCATGACATTCTTCAAAGAAATTGACCAAATACTCCTGAAATTTGTATGGAACGATAAACCCCCCAAGGATAGCTAAAGCAATCCCTCGGGAAAAAGAAGATGGGAGGCATCACCTTTCCCAACTTCAAGCTGTACTACAAGGCAGTAGTAATTAAAACAGCATGGTATTGGAATAAAAAACAGACCTGTGGACCTATGGAATAGAATTGAGTATCCTGACACCCAACCTCAAACATATGATCATTTAATCTTTGATAAAGGTGCAACGAGTCAAAATGGAGTAAGGGAAAGCCTCTTCAACAAGTGGTGTTGGGAAAACTGGGCAGCGACATGTAAAAAAATGAATTTGGACCTGTGTCTAACACCATGCACAAAAATCAGATCAAAATGGATTAGACATCTGAATATCAGACTTGAATCCATAAAGTACATTGAAGAAAATATAGGAAAAACCCTCCACTGACATTGAAGCTAAAGGCATCTTCAAAGGTGAAACATCACTAACAAAGCAACTAGAAGAAAAGATAAACATATGGGACTACCTGAGACTAAAAATCTTCTGCACCTCAAAAGAAACAGTGACTAAGATACAAAAAGCAGTCCACAGAATGGGAAGGAATATTCACCCAATACCCATCTGATAAGGGGTTAATATCCAGGATATATCAGGCACTGGTAGAACTTTACAAGAAGAAAACAAACAACCCCATCAAAAAAATGGGGAGAAGAAATGAACAGAAACTTCAGCAAGGAAGAAATTCGAATGGCCAAAAAACATATGAAAAAATGCTCACCATCACTAATCATCAGAGAGATGCAAATCAAAACAACAATGAGATACCACTTTACACCACAGAGACTGGCACATATTCAAAGAGCAAGAACAACAAGTGCTGGCGTGGATGTGGGGAAAAGGGGACACTCATCCATTGTTGGTGGGAATGCCGGCTGGTACAGCCTTTCTGGAAAACAATATGGACTTTCCTCCAAAGACTAGAAATTGAACTCCCATTTGACCCAGCCATACCACTCCTGGGAATCTACTCTGGGAAACCAAAAATACGCAGCGGAAACACCATCCCTACTTTTATGTTCATAGCAGCATTATTCACAATAGCCAGAATCTGGAAGCAACCAGAGTGCCCGAAAATCGGTGACTGGATAAAGAAGCTTTGGTACATCTACACAATGGAATACTATGCAGCTATTAGGAAAAATGAATTTATAAAATTTGCCTATAAATGGATGGACATGGATAAGATTATGTTGAGCCGAAATTAGCCAGAAGGAGAGAGACAGACACAGAATGACTGCATTTATCTTCATAACATAAATATATATGTACATATTAAGATACCAATATCCAAGGTCAAGTGAAACATATATCAGGATGTCTTGTCAAAGGTGGAAATTATCACAAACGTGTGGGAGTCAGAGGTTAGGTAAGACAGAAAATGGAACAGTGTGCTAACAATTGTCGAGGGTACTAATGCCAACCTAGAACTGAGCATTAAATAGAGGCAAAAAGATACACATGACAACCCTTTAATGTATTATCTGTAATCCATAGTCTGGAGGGGAAGGAAAAGAGAAAGAGAGAGAAAGGGAAAGAAATAAAGAACCTGCCATGGAGCTGGGCTGGGGGGGGGGGGGAACCGGGGACGTTGGTGGTGGGGAGATGGGCACCGGTGGCGGGATGGGTGCTGGAACACTGTATGACCAAAACCCAAATATGAACTTTTTAATTGTATATCTTTGTAATTGTAAAAATAAAAAAATTAAAAAAAAAGAACACTGCCATGACCATGGCTCAGACAGGCTGGGCAGTAAGGAAGCACACCCTTCCATCCTGTACTGACATGGCCATGGCTCAGACAGTTAGGGGCAGTAAGGAAGCACACCCTTCCCCTCCATTCCTTGTGAAGATAGTCACAAAAACTAGACATATGGCAGACTCCGTCACCCCTGCTGTCCAAGCTACACACTGCTGGGACTTTCCAAGACAAAAGCAAAGCCCGTCTTGAGTGTCTTCCGCTCCGGAATACCCAGTTTTCCAAATTCCATGCAAGTGCCCAGCTCCTCCTCGCCCTTTACTTTTGCCACAAAATTTAACTCTATGATTTCTGTAGGCTCCTCAAGACCCTGGAGAAAGTGATTTGTGTAAATGACAGCAAACCAAGGAAGGTTATATGGCAGTATGTGATTGATTCCCTGGGGCTTTATTGTAATAACTTTAATCTTCTGGAACTCATCTGGTATGAATTTAAGAACCGTGAGGCATTTCACTGAAATTCCCCCTTAATGCAGCCTCGCTCTGCTGGCCTTAGCAGTTACAGAGTTTGCCATGTTTATGATTTGGCCCCCAGGCTCCTTATTAATGGGGCCTTGAAAAGAGGGTGTGGAATGTGTAGGCGATTTTAGTTGTGCTTTTCTTGGGGAGGAAACAAACAGAAATAACTACCTTGTAATGCTTCTGGACTATGCTTTCCTTGAAAGAGAGGTAAATCCTGGGTGTTTCCAGGCCCTCTGATGTGGAGAGGACCCTGGCACCTGTATGATCTCAGAGAACTTGATGTTTGCAGATCGGAGAGGGTACAGACTTTTATAATAAGAAACTCATGTCCTTCCACCACTGTACCTACTGAGAGAGAGAGAGAGAGAGAGAGAGAGAGAGAGAGAGAGAGACGTGACAAGTTGGAGAGAGGCTCAGTGGCTCTCAGCATGAACTCAAAGCCTAAAAATATCATTGGATTTGAGGTTCAGTTCCTCTTTATTTTAATAGCTCTTCCAGTAAATCCGACTGCTCTGGTTACCAGGAATGCAGTTTTCAGTATGGACTGATAGCCCAAGTTTACTAATTTAGGCCGGTCGTCTTACCTTTCTCCCCATGGATATTTCCCTTCTGTACATTTATCAAGCACTTCAAGTCCTGGGGCATCCTTATATGAACAACCCTGTGCTTTGAGTCCATGGATCATATCACAGAAGACCTGAACCAGGAGAAGCACCTGGTGTACCCAGGAGAGGGAGAGCTAGTGATTTTCTGAACTTCTTGTCCAGATCCTCTTCAGTAGAACCTCACCCTGTTGAGAAAACAGGCCCAGCATTAGGGCTGACAGAGTCAGCGGTCCATATTCCAGCTAGCAGCCAGGGCCTTTGCAAATAACAAGTTTTCCCTTTTTATCTTTGATGAAATAATATAATGATCAGCTGAGATGACAAGACTTATGCAATAGGCAACATGCCCACCCTTCGCGAGTTTACAAAGCACTAACATATATGCTCTTATACCTTGCAGCAAATGGCTTCTATTTGCCCCTTAGTGCAAAGAAGGCACAGGAAAAGAGGCTCAGCACCAAGTCTTTACCAGAGACACAGCAGAAGTTTCTGCCTGACTCAGACAGCTGGCCATGGGCCCCCAGAGCCTTCAGTCAGACTGCCCAGGCTTTAATCCAGGCCACTCACAGCTCAAGAGTTGAACAAGTTATTAATGACTCCTAAATCCTTTTCTTTTCTTTGATGAACAATAGTGATACAAACTGTTTGCTTCATAGATCTGATGTGGCAATTACAGTAGAGAGTGTTTATCTGTTTCCCAGGAGTGTGGTGACATATGGTTGATACTCAGTAAATCTAAGTTCAACTTCCAGTTTCTTTTGCATGACAGTACACAGGTCCTAAACCACAGTGGCAAGCATGAGAGACGGTCACTCATGGACTTGCTGGTATATTGTTAAAGATGTTGGCAGGAGCAGACCAGCCTCTGAGGTATTATCCATGCCCTCTTTGTCTTGCACTGTCTACTGAGCATTCAGGATTAGGGGACCTGGGTAGTTCCCAAACTCAGAAAGCAGCCAAGGGGAAACTCAATCCCCACTCCTACCCCCAGCACCATGTTTTGCCCACATTAGGCCTATCCAGGATGTATGATACAGGAGTCTTAATGCTTTGACTAGAAAAAATTCATATCACACTAGGCTTTGAAAGACTCACCCAGTAAAGAATGGGAGAGAAAAAAGACTAGCTGTGAGAACCTGAGTGAGATTCTGAACTTACTCACCCCGATTTACCTCTTGGCTAGCACTGCACTCTGGGTTAGGTCTCATCAACATTTTAGGAGAGGGAAGGGGCACCATAATGTTAGCACCCTCAGTGGGGTCAGGACAAAGCAGACCAGGATCTATTGTACCTCTGGACGACCAGACATCTGGCACCAGCGTCATCAGAACTGCTGGAGAGCTGGAGTTGAGGTTCCAGGGTCTGCAGAAGTGACCTAAAGCCAACCCCTCCATCCTCAAGTCAGCCCCTGTGTCCCCACTGCTCAGGGACCAACTCCAGACTCCACAAGCCTCAGGCCCAGGAAGAAATAGGGCAGTTGACCTCCTAAATGTCCTTCTTTGGTATGATTGCTGCCTCACTGACTTTGAATATGCAAAGGGGTCTAATCCACCCTCTGTTCCCTTAGTCTCTCTGCTAGAACTGGCACATTTCCCACCTTTACAAGAGTTAATTCAGTTGGGGTTTAGTCACTAGTGACTATAAAAAATTGACTGATACAAAAAATCCTTGCACCAGGTTTGTAGACATTCCCTTTAATGAGCCAGTAGAATTTTATATACCTTCTGTTTCCATTATAAAGGTTTCTTTTATATATATGTATATATGTATATATACATCCATATATATATATATATATATATATACATATAAACATTTCTTAAAATTACATTTCATTCTAAACCAGGACCAAGTGCTATTCATGAAAGACATGGAGAGTTCACAGAGAGCCTGTTGGCCCAGCTTGGCCCAACTGGCCACCCACAGCTGGAGCCTCCTAAGTACGGGTTTCTCCTACAGCCCATGCCTGGCACCATAGCCAGGGTTCTCTTTGCCTGTGAAGTGACTTGGCAAGACCAGGAGGCAAACTATAGGAGGTGATACTGTGTCGGTGGGAAAGGAGCCTGAATAACTATTTTTGGTCTAAGCACTGGGAGTGCCACTAGCTAATGTCTCCCTCAAAGTCTTTGGCTTATTCTGCTCATGAAAATTCTTCCTTTTCTGGAGTGGGTAGTCTCACTCCAGAGCAGCGCATGCAGCAAACCATTAAGGTGGGAATCTCAGGATCCTTTTTCCCTGCCTTGCCCCAACTCCTCTCCCAAGACATTCATTTTATTCCTTGCTGTCACTGAAGCCTCCAGGCGGTGAGGCTGAGACATCTTCACCTACACTGAGATGGGTGTGTTTGGCATGAAAGGAAAGGAAAGACTGGTTTTTGTGGTTGAGCAGGAGTTCAATCTCTGCCTTTCATTTTGCTAGAAACAGACTCCCAAGGTCACACATTATCTCAGTGTCTCTGTGACAGAAGGACAGACAACCACATTGAGCACCAGGAGGGCTCTAAGAACACTTCTGGAAGTATAAGAGCGTTGAGAGTCATATCCTGGTGAAGGGGGCCGGAGGTGAGGAAGTCGCTCCTAAAGGGGAGAAGGTTCATAGGAGACTGCAGGTGAGGAGTTGTGTCCTAAACTGGAGTCGGGAAAAACCCTGTAATCAGCTCACCAGGCAAAGGAGTATCCTAGAATTTGGTTTATCTTGGGGACTGGATGCCTTGGGCTCTACTAGCATGAGACAGGACATATGGAGATGTTACTGGGGGCCCGCTCGAGCAAATCGATGATGAACGGGAAGACAGTGATACAGTGATACTGGAGATGAGAGATTGCTGATGACTTGTTTTCCTATTGTCCCCTGGAAAACAAGCATTCAGGGGTGCAGGAAGAGTGGGAATTGCGGCTGTTGAGCATTCAAAGTTGCCTTCATGAATGGATTCAAGGAGGAAAGGACCATGTGGGCAAAGCACCAGACCTGGAGGGCTGGGCTTTCTCACCATTAATGCCGTGTCCTCTCAGAGCCCACTGGCCAGAAGCTAACAGAGTGGGACTTGCACCAGTATTGGTCCCTAAATTATCTCAACCAAGATCTGCTACCATATGAGCCTGTCCAAGACTCCAGGTGCTGAGTGGAAACTGGCTCAGCATTCTATTCTCCTCAGCCACAATATGTGCTAAGCTTGACATTCTGCCCTGTATTCTGTCTTACAGGGGACAACAACTGCAACCCCATAGCAGGCCAGGGAGGTAAAGTTTTTATTTCTGGGTGCTACCACCAACCAGAACCCTTCCTCACTGGGCAGTGACCATACCCAGTTGAGCTAAGAGGGGGGAGTCAAGCTGGTGTGAAGCTGGACAGTGACTCTCTTTAGTCTACTTTCTTCCTTGTCCTTATCTTGCAAACTAAACACATCAACCATCTGGCCACCTGGGGATGGAGGTCAAATTTTGCACACATGAAGCACTTCCTTATGAATAAATAAACCCCTGCCTACCTCCCTCCCTCTTGGTCCTCTATCATTCCCAGAATCAGTCCAGCTGCTCACTGCAAGGACAGGCACACACCTGGGCAGGCTGGGTGGGGAAGGGAAGAGTGGTCTCACTTCCATGGCCTGGGAGACAGATGTAGAACAGGTGGCAGCCACCCAGGGCCTGGTCCCTCCCTCAAAGTTCTCCCTGGCCTCCTGGAATTGTAATGGAGATTCATTCCTGGGTATTCCCGCAAGATGAGGGTCCTAGAAAGTGTACTCCCTCATAGGACCTCAGGGCAGGCTCTGCCCTTCCTCCTTTCCCTAGCCCCCTCCCTCCCCCAATGTTAATGGAGAACTGACCCTGTGTTAAAAAACCAATTTATCTTTGTTTCCATCTCCCATTAGGCCCTGGGCCTGCACACAGGCTGGGTCTCTCTGAAACTCTGATTACTCAAATTCCAGGGGTGGGAGCTAACTCAAAAACAAACTCCCTTTGGCCTGTTAAAGGGCCAAGTTAGAGTTGCAAGGGGCAGAGATGAGCAGTGGAGTCTCAAAATCAATTTTCTTTGACTTCAGTTCTGGTCCAGGAACCAGTTGTACACAGGCACCTGCAGTATAGCGGCCCAAGAGGCTTCAAAAAGCACAAGAAGACCCGCAGGAGTCAGGCACTGAGCATTGGGAGGGAATTGTTCATCAGAGTCTTTCTGAGGTCAAATCGAGGACTGACCCAGAAGACAGGACTTCACCCCAGTGATGTTCTCCTTCCTGAGGAGTATTTTCCAGTAGTCTCACAGCTGAAGGGTTAATATATCTCAAGATTCACTTCCTGAGTGGACCCCCTCAGCCTCTGGGCGTTGGATTCTTTTACCAGCAAAATGGGGGGCAAGCTACTCCCCACTTTACTCACTACAATTTGGTAGGAAAGAAAAATGCACATGACAGTTAATGCTGCATCCCCCCCTCAATTTTTTAGATTCTGCAGCAAATGGGGTCCTCACCCAGTAAATTACTAGATCTGGTGATTATGGTCTGACTCTTCTGTACTTGAAACCCGTGAGGTACTTTCTCAGGCTGTCCAACACTCCTGGGACTATGCAGTGCTCCTGGGTCTTGGTCTTGCAGTGCTCCTGGGGACATTCCAGTGCTCTGCAGGCCAGGCGGTGCTGAGCACTGGGGCCATTAGAATGATCCCTTTTGGCACTGGGATGGTATGGAGTGGACCTGCAGTGCTCATGATTGAAACTGGGTCTCGTTCACACTCCACCCCTCTGAGGCATCTCCCCCATTGGTTTAAGTGCTACTTCCTTAGCCAATAAGAGTTGTGAATTTGGAGAATGTATTTAAATAAAGGAAACACTAAAAATGGAATAATTTCCTTTTTTTTTTTTTTTTTTTGCTTTTTGGGTCACACCCAGCAATGCTCAGGGGCTACTCCTGGCTCTGCACTCGGAATTACTCCTGGCGGTGCTCGGGGACCATATGGGATGCCGGGAATCGAACCCGGGCCGGCAGAGGCCGGCCACGTCAAGGCAAACGCCCTACCCACTGGGCTATCGCTCCGGCCCCAGAATAATTTCCATTTCATTGAACTTATATAACATGGACCACTGACACCCTCGAGGCTTCATGATCTACCAAGAAGACAAGCTCAAATTCCTGCCTCTTCTTCCTTTTCGTCTACAGTCTAAGTCCATTTGAATCTTTCCAACATTAAACCCTGATGCTTGGGCATGGCTTGAGCCAGGAAGATTTCATATCTGCTGGCACAGGATCAAGGACAGCTCCCTACCTGAAGAATCCAGACAGCTAACTACATTAGTGGTGCCCCCAAGAAGACAGTGATAGATAAAGCACAGCACAGAGGGAATGAATGCCCATGGCCCGTGGACCACCCTGGATCTAGCCAGCCTGACCCCTGAGTCCCTGCAACCTCATGGAAGGTCAGACCTCATACTGGTCTTCACAGTTAACTATTCCGTAGGAGAATCACTGCCTTCTCTTGCACCTCACAAAAGGTCTCCAGAATCAAGAGAGTTTCATATCATACGTTCATTGAGCAGCCAAAGGCCGAGCACCAACGAATGTCCATCTCCAGAACAAGGACACACAGAGAGAGACAAAGGTCAGAGTCCAGGCTGTTTCACACGTGGGAGTTTTATTAGCAAGTCTCTTCCCTTTCAGCCTTTTTCTCATAAACAGAGTAGGATAAACATACTAGCTCTTCAGTGCTGCTGGAGAGCTCCTCTAGTGAGCTGGCAGAGTGACCCTTCTGTGCAATCATTGACAGTGACATTGGGACAGACCCCAGTTGTTCTCTGACTACAGATAAACTGCTAGTACCTTGCATGTCGACTTGGTGCTTATTTGCTGAGAATGTATATTGAACCTCATCAATCAGAATTTCCATTTCCTTTCAGACTATAATCATTTTTTCAAGTCGATGGGCTCTTTCTACCAAGGTACATAAGGCAACAAAAGTACTACCTCAACAAAGTGATAAACCTAAGGAAAACTGAACTTCACAGAGCTCTGGGCAAAAATAAATACAGGAACAATTACACCAACTGGTGGTGCTGTTGGCCCAGGAGCTGACTAAGCCATCCATCTCTGTTGATAAAGGCCTGGATGTGCAGAGACTCACCCATCTAACCAGGATAGTACAATATGCTTTTTTGGCACACTCAGGGCAGGGGTGCCTGACTCCCACTGAGTTATGAGCCCTCAGGGTTTGGGCTTCCTGCTCAAAACCTCAACTCCAGTCAACTGGTAGACAGAATTATACCCACACTGACCTGCCGAAGAAGCCACAGAAGTAAATATTGCCTCAGGTCAAATCCCCTCTTGGAATCTCCAGGAGTTTGTTGAAAGCTGCCAGGCAGGGGTAATACATCACCACCAATAACCTCTGTTTACTATCGGGCAATGCATTTTGCGACTGCCTCGCTCTATTCGGAATATTTGTTTTATTGCCCCTGTACGGGAGATTTTTCCATTTGGCAAAAAATCATCAGATGGTTTCAGTCATGTTAACAACTGCTCATTAAATGCAGAGGAATAAACAGAGAAATAAAGGTTTGCTTTTTCTGTGTTTTTAATTTAAGGAAGAAAATCATGAGATGGGCAATTTGATGGGGTGGAAGTATTCTCAGATGTTACTTTCCTACCTCAGTTCCTTCCTGGGTGGGAATTGCCCAAGAATCCTTTCCTATCTTTCACAGAGACTATTCTTTCAATCAAGAGAACAGTGACGGTTTAGATATGTCTAAAGGTAAGTTTATTATGTCATCTTAGAGTTTGAGATACCTAATTTATTCTTCTGCTTATGTTTCTAAAAAGCAGGAGGCAGACTCTTTCTGTGAGTCTCCAATCCAAAAAAAAAA
>JAJIBD010031443.1:0-27320 GCA_021461705.1 Cryptotis parvus
CACACACTCGCTCTGCCCTTTGCTGGTTCCCAACCGCTCCACGCACCCCTGCAGGCCTCCTGCACACACACTCGCTCTGCCCTTTTGCTTGGTTCTCAGCCCTCTCCCCTGCACCCCTGCAGGCTCCTGCACACACACTCGCTCTGCCCTTTGCTGGTTCTCAGCCCATTCCCTGCACCCCTGGGCCTCCTGCACACACACTCCGTTCTGCCCTTTGCTGGTTCTCAGCCCATTCCCTGCACTCCCTGCAGTCCTTCCTACACACTCGCTCTGCCCCTTTGCTGGTTCTCAACCGGCTCCCGCACCCCCTGCAGGCTCCTGCACACACACTTGCTCTGCCCTTTGCTGGTTCCCAGCCCTCTCCCGCACCCCTGCTGGCTCCTGCACACACTCGCTCTGCCCTTTGCTGGTTCCCAGCCCGCTCCCCGCACCCCTGCAGGCCCCCTGCACACACACTCGCCTCTGCCCTTTTTGCTGGTTCTCAGCCCGCTCCCCGCACCCTGCAGGCTCCCTGCACACACACTCGCTCTGTCCTTTGCTGGTTCCCAGCCCTCTCCCTGCACCCCTGCAGGCTCTCCTTGCACACACACTTCGCTCTGCCCTTGCCAGTTTCCTCCTTAAGCAGCCACATGCCAGCCCTGCTGCTCCCGGGAGACCCACTTTGTGCACTCCTGCGGTGGCGTGCGGCCCCTGGAGATGTGAAAAGCACCAGGTGGGTCTGTCAGGCAGGTGTGATTCAAGTGTTTCACTGAGGTGGATGCATTGCTCCCCAGTGATGAAGGGGAACCCCCAGCCAGCTGCCAGGCTGATGGAGGCTGGTCGGTGAGCAGCTTCGGTCCGCTCTGTGCCTTACACACACCCAGAAATGCCCAGCCCAGGGACTTCTCAAACACCCGTCATGTGGACATGCCAAAAGTGTCCTGTTGACATGTCCCTCCAGCCCGATGTGTGGGTAAAGGGGTTAGGGGGTGGGGTGAGGTGTGATGGAGGCACCGATGGGGAAGTGCCCGAGCCCCGGCCAGGAGCAGCCAGAGAGGCAGCACTGACAGGCAGAGAGCGGGGGTCCCCTGGGCATGGCATCCTGGAATCCTCCTGCCAAGGTGATTGGGATCCCTGGAGCCATAAGGCGAGCCCTGAGCACAGAGCCAGGGAGCGGCCCTGAGCACAGAGCCAGGAGTGAGCCCTGAGCACAGAGCCAGGAGTGAGCCCTGAGCACAGAGCCAGGAGTGAGCCCTGAGCACAGAGCCAGGAGCGAGCCCTGAGCACAGAGCCAGGAGTGAGCCCTGAGCACAGAGCCAGGGAGTGAGCCCTGAACACAGAGCCTGGAGTGATCCCTGAGCACAGAGCCAGGAGTGAGCCCTGAGCACAGAGCCAGGAGTCAGCCCTGAGCACAGAGCCAGGAGTGAGCCCTGAGCACAGAGCCAGGAGTGAGCCCTGAACACAGAGCCAGGAGTGAGCCCCTGAGCACAGAGCCAGGAGTGAGCCCTGAGCACAGAGCCAGGAGTGAGCCCTGGAGCACAGAGCCAGGAGTGAGCCCTGAGCACAGAGCCAGGAGTGAGCCCTGAGCACAGAGCCAGGAGTGAGCCCTGAGCACAGAGCCAGGAGTGAGCCCTGAGCACAGAGCCAGGAGTGAGCCCTGAGCATAGAGCCAGGAGGCGAGCCCTGAGCACAGAGCCAGGAGTGAGCCCTGAGCACAGAGCCAGGAGTGAGCCCTGAACACAGAGCCTGGAGTGATTCCTGAGCACAGAGCCAGGAGTGAGCCCTGAGCACAGAGCCAGGAGTGAGCCCTGAGCACAGAGCCAGGAGTGAGCCCTGAACACAGAGCCAGGAGTGAGTCCTGAGCACAGAGCCAGGAGTGAGCCCTGAGCACAGAGCCAGGAGTCAGCCCTGAGCACAGAACCAGGAGTGAGCCCTGAGCACAGAGCCAGGGGGTGAGCCCTGAGCACAGAGCCAGGAGTGAGCCCTGAGCACAGAGCCAGGAGTCAGCCCTGAGCACAGAGCCAGGAGTGAGTCCTGAGCACTGAGCCAGGAGTGAGCCCTGAGTCCAGAGCCAGGGAGTGAGCCCTGAGCACAGAGCCAGGAGCGAGCCCTGAGCACAGAGCCAGGAGCGAGCCCTGAGCACAGAGCCAGGAGCGAGCCCTGAGCACAGAGCCAGGAGCGAGCCCTGAGCACAGAGCCAGGAGCGAGCCCTGAGCACAGAGCCAGGGAGCGAGCCCTGAGCACAGAGCCAGGAGCGAGCCCTGAGCACAGAGCCAGGAGCGAGCCTGAGCACAGAGCCAGGAGGCGAGCCCTGAGCACAGAGCCAGGGAGCGAGCCCTGAGCACAGAGCCAGGAGCGAGCCCTGAGCACAGAGCCAGGAGCGAGCCCTGAGCACGAGAGCCAGGAGGCGAGCCCTGAGCACAGAGCCAGGAGCGAGCCCTGAGCACAGAGCCAGGAGGCGAGCCCTGAGCACAGAGCCAGGAGTCAGCCCTGAGCACAGAGCCAGGAGTCAGCCCTGAGCACAGAGCCAGGAGTGAGCCTGAGCACAGAGCCAGGGAGTGAGCCCTGAGCCCAGAGCCTGGAGCAATCCATGAACACAGAGCCGGGATTGAGCCCTGAGTATAGAGCCAGGGAGTGAGCTCAAAGCATGGAGCCTGGATTGAACCTGAGCACAGAGCCAGCGTTGAGCCCTGAGCAAGAGCCGGGAGTGATCCCTGAGCATGGAGCCAAACAGCTGGGTTGGAGCCACCATCCTCTCCAGAAGTTGAGCACCCCTGCCCCATACCCGGGAGAAGGGGCTGTGTGCCAGGGGTACTCCTAGGTTAGCCCGTTGGGGGTTTCCTCGATGTGGGGTCCCAGTGCCGCAGTATCAGCCCCGCTATGGCCTGCAGTGCTGCGCCCAAGACTCTTGGTCCTTGGGGTAGACTCCCGGACGTCTGCTGAATCGTTTATTCTAGAATCTCACTTGGGATCAGCATCCACAGGTGACTTATTGCTGACACATCTGACCTAAAGCCCAGGGAACAGAGATGAGAACAAGAACAGAGCAGAAACTGTCCTCAGAGCCTGCTTTCTCTCTCCCCTGCCACCCACCCTGCCTCTGGGAGGTCTCCTGGGTCCCTAGCAGAGAGACAGAACCTTCCAGAAAGGTCAGTGGTCGTGGACACGCTTTAGAGAAGGGTCTCGCTTGGAGGCCCCATGGCACAGCAGTCTTGTGTCCACTGAGCGCGTGCTTGGGACGGCCCGAAGGCTTCGTTCTTCCTTGAACAGCTTCCCGAGGCTTCCCTGCCCGTACCAGCCCCAGCCTCTGTCCAGCAGGGCTGCTGTGGGCAAGTGAAGGGAGGCGCCCTCGCCGTGAGCATGGCTGTGGTGGTCAGAAGAGACCAGGATGTGTGACCCAGCCAGGCCCTTCTCTGTGGTAAAGCGCGTTTCACTTTACAGCAGCGGAAGCTAAATACTGATGTTGGGATGTGCCCTGCGGGGCCAGACTCTGTATTCACTGCATGCTCTGGTAAAGCTCACCCCTCACCTCTCCCCAACTCCACGGACACGCAGCTTTGGAAAGTACTGTCTGGATTACCACAGGTGCAAAGAAGCACCTTGGTTCAGGAGCAAGAAGTCTGCAAAGTCAAGATGTTCTAGAATGTTCTAGAACATCTAGAATGTTCTAGATGTTCTAGAACATTCTGCCTGGTTTCAGGTCATCTAGTCCAATTCCTTTCATTTTGTGTTTGGGACAGCTGGAGCCCAGGAAAACATCCGTGCTCTGAATACACAGTTCTGCCCCTGCAGGGGAGTAGCTGGGCTGGGCCTGGCGTCCCACCCAGGCAAGAGAAGGCTGAGAGCATTGGTGACATGCAGGGAAGAAACTCTGGGGCCAGAGCCAACCCCCCAATTCTCCAAAGCCATGAGTAAGACCTTCCAGGATCACCCCTCTCTGGCCAAAGGTCATTGCTGAGCCCAGGGTTTTGCTAGAAACGTGAGCACGGTTTGCTCAAGCATGTCGGCGGTTGGTGACTCATTTGAAGGAATTCATTGCAAAGACCCTAGCCAACTTGGCCATAAGCTGCCGACGTGCACCAGCAGACGCTTCAGAGTCCCTCCTCGCAGGCCCACAGCGCTGGCCCCAGCCTCCCCAGCACACGCGGACACGCGTGCGCACACGGACACGTGCACACACATGGACACGTGGCGCACATCCCCTCAGCAGGCTGCGTGTGTCAGACTGTTTGCGTCCTGGGCTTTTGTTGGTCTCTGTTCCGCCCATACCGGTGGTGCTCAGAGCTTGCTCCTGACTCTGACTCTGGGGTCACTCCTGGTGGCCCCAGGGACTATACAGGGTGCCGGGGTGAAGCGGGTGGGCTGTGTACAAAGCAAGTGCCCTGCCCTGGACTGTCCTGGTCCTTGACCTGTGACCCTGAGGGCAGCTCCATGGCTGGCTGGTCATTGCAGGAGCATCCGCCCGGCCGGGGAGAAGATCCCGGCTTGTGGCTTTCCGGCGACGGGCAGGCGCATTGTTCCAGCAGCTGGTCAAGGAAGCGGTGTGACCCCCTCGGCCAGGTCCTTTCAGGACACCCGGGGACAGCTGTGCCAGCGCTGGCCGCGTGGGCTGGCCTGGCACTCGGGCAGGGCAGGGCCATGGGAGGGAGTAATTGAGAGTGGGCAGCCTCCTGCTGGGGGCCTGGGCCTCTCCGAGAGTGCTGCAGGAGGACAGGAGCCCCAGAGGCCCCAAGGCCACTCAGCACCCAAGCTGGGAACGCCAGAGCAGCCTCTTTGCTCCCTGTGTGTCTGTGTGAGTCTATGCGTGTCTGTGTCTGTGTGTCTGTGTGTGTCAGTGTGTCTGTGTGTGTCTGTGTGAGTCTATGCGTGTCTGTGTCTGTGTGTCTGTATGTATCAGTGTGTCTGTGTGTGTCTGTGTGAGTCTATGCATGTCTGTGTGTCTGTATGTGTCAGTGTGTCTGTGTGTGTCTGTGTGAGTCTATGCGTGTCTGTGTCTGTGTGTCTGTATGTATCAGTGTCTGTGTGTGTCTGTGTGAGTCTATGCATGTCTGTGTGTGTCTGCATGTGTCAGTGTGTCTGTGAATATGCGTGTCTGTGTCTGTGTGTCTGTAGTGCCAGTGTGTCTGTGTGTGTCTGTGTGAGTCTATGTGTGTCTGTGTCTGTGTGTATGTATCAGTGTGTCTGTGTGTGTCTGTGTGAGTCTATGCATGTCTGTGTGTCTGTATGTGTCAGTGTGTCTGTGTGTGTCTGTGTGAGTCTATGCGTGTCTGTGTCTGTGTGTCTGTATGTATCAGTGTGTCTGTGTGTGTCTGTGTGAGTCTATGCATGTCTGTGTGTGTCTGCATGTGTCAGTGTGTCTGTGAATATGGTGTCTGTGTCTGTGTGTCTGTATGTGTCAGTGTGTCTGTGTGTGTCTGTGTGAGTCTATGTGTGTCTGTGTCTGTGTGTCTGTATTATCAGTGTGTCTGTGTGTGTGTGTGTGAGTCTATGCATGTCTGTGTGTGTCTGTATGTGTCAGTGTGTCTGTGTGTGTCTGTGTGAGTCTATGCATGTCTGTGTGTGTCTGCATGTGTCAGTGTGTGAATATGCGTGTCTGTGTCTGTGTGTGTCTGCATGTCCAGTATGTCTGTGTGTGTCTGTGTGAGTCTATGCGTGTCTGTGTCTGTGTGTCTGTATGTGTCAGTGTGTCTGTGTGTATGTGAGTCTATGCGTGTCTTGCCTCTGTGTGTTTCTGTGTGTCAGTGTGTACAGTGTATGTATGAGTCTGTGTTTGTCTGTCTCTGTGTCTGTGTGTATGTGTCTGTGTATCTGTGTGTAGGGTCTGTGTGTCTGTTTCTGTGTGTGTCTGTGTGAATCTGTGCGTGTCTGTGTTTGAGTCTCTGTGTGGCTGTATCTGTGTCTATGTGTTTCTGTGTATATCTGTATCTGTGTCTGTATGTGTCTGTCTGTGTCTGTGCCTGTGTATGTGTCTGTGTATGAGTCTGTGTGTATGAGCCACTGTGTGTGAGTCTGTGTGGGTATGACCCATAGGCAGAGCTATGTCCCCCAGAGCTATGTCCCCCCCAGAGCTGTGTCCCCCCAGAGCATGTGTCTCCCCAGAGCATGTGTCCCCAGAGCTGTGGCCCCCAGAGCTGTGGCCCCAGAGCATGTGGCCCCCAGAGCTGTGGCCCCCATTCTTCAGTGCCCATCTTCTTCCCCTCCATCAGCACCATCTTCTCGTGCTATCTTAGCTTCAGGGCAACAGTGCTCAGGGTCACTCTGATACCTGGAAGGAAGGAGCCGGGGACCTGCGTGCATGACCTGAGCCGCTGCCCTTTGGGTTCCTCACTGGCCATGTCTTGGGACCTAACTGGTCAGCCCTGGGTGTAAAGGCCCTGAAATCACACAGACACACACACACACACACTCACACACGTGAGATGAATACTCACACACAAGTATGCTTGCATACATGGCATGCACGTGCAAACACATACACACACACACTCTCTTTCCCAGCACAGTGTCTCTGGCGCCCCCCTAGCTGCCACAGGCCCAGCACCGTCCACTGGGAGCTGAGGTCCCTTCTAGGAGTGAGAGCCCCAGTCATGCATCCCTGCTGGGGGTCCCACATTTCTCGTGTCTCGTATCTGGACAGGGGATAGCAAGTCCCTTACCAGGCGCCTCACAGGCTCCAGCAGGGTGCCCTAAGGCTCTCCCCACTGGGTCCCCGGTTAAGACCTGCTGGTCTCCCCACCCTGCCGCCATCAGGAGCTCGGCTCCGTGGCGCCCGGCCGCGTCAGCGGGCGCGCGTGCCTGCAAGCAGGGTTGGGCATGGCGGCAGCCCGGCTTCCAACCTCCTGTTTCCCTAAAGAGAATCGGGTGAGGGAAACGTCTCGGAATAGCCCATCTTCCTCAGCTCCCCCAAAATAACCGCAGTGGAAACAATTGTGGCTGTGTCCATGCTCAGGTATTGTTCCCATCGACTGACCACAGCATGGGAAAAATGTCCGACCTTTCCAACTCAGCTGGGGAATCGGCCCGACTTCCAGAAGCCTGGGAACAAAGGGGCGATCCGGGGCTGGTGTGAGCAGCTTTTCCTCTCTCCTTCCCTGGGCAGAGCAGTGCTCGCCGGAGGACATTTGTGTTTTCCCATGGCAGGCTTCTTGGGGGTCAGTCCCAGAAGGCGGCGCCCATAACACTCCTGGAGGTGGTGATCCGCCGTCCACTCACCAGACAGAGCCCCAAAGTGCTCGCCCTTGGCGGAATTGCTTCCTAACCCTGCGAGCTCTTTCCCCTCTCTACCTTCCCACGGCTTCCAACCTGCCTCCCTCCCATTCAGCCTTCCTGCCCACATCTCTGGGGCGGGGCTGGAGTGCCCCAGGGCACTGGCTTTGCAGACGTAAGATCCTGGGGTCGGTGCCTGGTGCTGCAGAAAACTTAATTTTTTAAATAGGACCGTGAAATAGTGCAGGGGCTTAAGGCACTTGCTTTGCGCCAGTTGGCCCTGGATTGATCCCTGGCACTGCATATGGTCCCCCTAGGCACCGCCAAGAGCAGTCCCTGAACACAGAGCCAGGACGCCTGAGTACCACTGGGTGTGATCCAAAAGAATAAGCCTTGAAGAAAACACCCGTGGTCTGCTCAATCCCACGCTTCTGGCACCTTCCTCCTTGACTCAGGGCTCACGTACAACACCCCAGTGGCCCCAGGACAGGACAAAGCCGAGCCACATACTCAGATTCTGAGACTGTGGGCCCCCTTCTTGTTACCCACCATCCCTAGTCTTGACCCCCTGTTTTCCGGAGGGACATTTTCAAAAACCTCAGCTCATTCATTGTATAATGAAACATGCCTTGAGGATCTACTTCTGGGGAAAGACCCTAAATCCCTTTTCAGCCCGCTACTCCTTTCTGCACCTCGCCCAGGAAAGCTGCGTTCCCCACCCCTGCCCTCTGCCCCCAACCCTCTGGATCCTCCATCTCTTCCTCTGAGGCGTGGCTCTGGCTCCTCGGGCCATTCTAGAGTCTCCTCTGGAGTGCGTGTTCACACAGTGAGGTGCCTCGCAGATCAAGCGCCCTCTGCCCATTACCGCATCTGGCCCGTCTTGGAGGGACCCCCTACGGCTGAGTCGTGCTGAAAAGCCTGGGGCCTGTTTCCTGTGTCACGGTGCCTGGTCTCTGCACTGGGACCATGGAGGGCTGTGGAGCCCCATGCTGCCCTTCCACCCCTACGCACTCTGGTTTCAGGGTGGCTGTGAGGTTTCGTGAATCTGCAAGGAGTAGGTGCAGCAGCCGTCAGAACATGGCGGGGTTGTACCTCATCTCCTCTGTCTGGGCTTTCTTCTTCTGGACCAGGGTCCCTTCCTTTGCACACATTGGCTTCCGGTGTTTTTGGAGCTGAGCGATTGATAATTGAGTATCAGGTATGGGCACTTTGTGTGGCTGACCAGTGCCGCCGACTGCAGTGTGGTCGGTTGGGAGCCTGACACTGTTGGGAAGCAGCAGAGAAGGTCGGTGGTCCCTTGTTGTCATTGCTGGTGGTGTGGCATTGAACCCAGGGCCACTCTTGTCCCAGGTGTATGCTCTGTCCCTTTAGGTGTTGACTCTAGCCACAGTGTCACGCCCCCTGAGTGTGGCCTTGTCTGAGGAGGACCCGGGGTCCCGCTCCCCTCCCACCCACCCACCTGGCTGGTATCTACCCTCGTTGATTTTTTCCATCAGGGTCTTAGACTGGTTCTCAGCGTGACCTGTCAGATCCTCTGGAGAGCAAGTAGACCCCCTCACTGTACCCCAACATGGGATCAGAGCCTTTGCAGTAGGACCCAGGCTGGGGCTGCCAGTGAGCAGCCAAGGCAGAGAGCCGCGCCTTGGGTTTCTTCAGTGGCCTGTAAATAGAGCCCGTTTGTCCTCTTCCTGGGGATGCTGTTCATCTGGGCCTTCCCTGAAGGCAACTGAAACAAAGGCATGTATGCTTGGGGGTGGGGCGAGAACATAGTGATCCTCTGCCCCAGTGGAGGACCAAGTACTGTCAGTACAGGGCACGAGGACTCTCAGAGCAGGGGTTCCCAAACCGTGTGACCATATACCTCACCTCTGACCTGCCCCTGTTTTTATAAATAAAGTTTTATTGAGACACAGCCATGTCTCACTGGTTCTCTAACTCTAGAAGAGATGAGTACCCTGTGACTATGGCCATATGGAATATTCGCTCTCTGACTTTTCCTAGAATGTTGACCAGTCCTGCTCTGGAGAGCTGGCCCCATGTATGGTGACCTCATCCAGTGGATTGTGTATGTGTGTGAGAATGTGAATATATTTGAATGTGAGTGTGTGTATGAGTGTGAGTGTGTTTGATTATGTGTATGTGAGATTGGAGTGTGTGCAGGAGTATGAGTGTGTATATGTGTGTGTGAATGTTAGTGTGGGTGATTGGATGTGAGTATGAGTGGGTGAGAGTGAATGTGTGCATGAGCAAGTGTTTGAGTATTAGCGTGTGAGAATGTGAGTGTATCAGTGTTAGTGTATATAGTGTGCTTGTGAGTGAGTGTGAGGATGTGAGTACATGAGTGTGTGAGAATGTGTGTGTTGTGAGTGTGTGGCCAAGTGAGTGTGTGTTGAGCGAGTGTGAGTGTGAGAAGTGAGTGTGTGTTGAGTGGAGTGTGAGTGTGTGTGTTGAGCGAGTGTGACTGTGTGAGAAGTGAGTGTGTGTGTTGACTGAGTGTGAGTGAGTGTGTGTGCTGTTTAGTTTCCGTGACCTCACAAAGGGAATCAGATCAGCTCTGTCTCAGCAGCACTCATGGCTTGTCAGGCTGAATCGGCTGAACTACGAGAAGGCCCTTTTGTTTGTGGCTAAAGAAACCAACTCAAAAAACTTCTATTTGTTTGGGGAAGGGTGATGGGAGCCTTGCCCAGCGGTGCTCGGGGGACTGTTCCTAGCTGTGTGCTCAGGAGACCCCCCCACTGGTGCTCAGTCAGGGGGCCACAGCCTTATCCCTCTCCTATCGCAGGGCCCTGAGTCAATATATTATAAAACTGAAAGGGGAATTTATTGGCTTGTCAAATCATGACGGAGGGGAGAAGCAAATATTCTGTCTCCGTTTTCCACGAGAAGGACGTTGCGGTGGAGTGGGTGTGTGAGTGTGATGGCCCCCAGGCGACTCTGCCCAGTCTGGAACAGGGCTGCAGAGAAGTGAAGGCCCCAGGAAGGAAGGAGAGTCGTCGGATTGGCCTTGTGCCTTCGGGCCGAGCTCAGAGTCTGGCCTGTGCTCTGGTGAGCAAACCAGGCTGTCTCCACAGTGCAGTTGGCACGTGGAGCCCCACAGGCTGTGTGGAGGGGGTCACTCCAAGGAGTGCCACAGGCAGAATGGTCACATGCAGTCCAGGAGGGAGGGGGTCGTGGCATCTCTGACACAGCGCCTCCTGCTAGCCTTGGGAGGCACTGTCCACCAACTCTCGGCCCAGTCTTCCCACCATGGGCCACACATGGGACCAGATCCTGCGGGCGGGGTGGACTTTCGAGTCGCGTGAGAATGATGATGGGCCGCCGTGATTTCTACCAAGCAGATGCTACTGGCCCTAGCAGATTATGGGACAAGCTCCCTGGGCGGGGCTTGCGCGCCCTTGGGCTCTGTACTCCTTCAGGGGAGACCCCGCGGGGGCCTTGAGTCTGTGGTGTCTGGAGTGGGTCTGCCCCTGTGTCCCAGCATGGATCAGGCTCACTCGCCACTGCTTCTTGCTTCGAGACCCAGAGGCCTGGCTGGGTGCCTGGGCTAGAGGTAGGGCCTGTGGGATAGCCCTGACGGGCTTTCCTGTCTCACTGCACCCCTCTTGGCCGTGAGCTAGACTGTGTTGCTCTCTGAGTCCCAGGTTGGGAGGGGGGGGGCCCCACCGAGGGGCTGGAGCGAGGAGCAGGAAGGACAGCTTTGGGGATGCTCACTAGAGCTTGGGAGAGCCTAGGAGACCAGCACTCTCCGGCGTTATCTCCACATGGCAGCTGTGGAGGTGAGGCCCAGAGAGGTAGTTCATTGACTCAAAGTCACACAGCTGTCCAAGGCAGAGCCAAGAGCCGGATGTTTGCGCTCAACCCAGAACTTGGATTTTTTAACTGGCGCGGGGGGACGGGGGAGGGAGGAGTGGACGCAGAGGTCAAGCGTGTGGCCTCACAGAGGTACCAGGGCCCAGTATGTGCCCAAAGGGTGAGGGCTGTGCTAAGAGGGGGCTGCTGTAGCTCAGAGGCAGAAGAAGCTGAGGGGCATGGAGGCGTCATCAGGTACCTCCTGGACTCTGGAGAGAGCCTCAAGCGTGGCCCAAACCCCACAGGTCCCAGGGACAGGGGTTCTGCTCCCTTAGTGTGTCCCCAGAGGGCCTGTGCTGTGATCCAGGGTGGGAGAGAGGAAGCAGAGGGGCCGACTGGCTGCTTCTCCTTGCTAAAGAGAGAACACAATGTCCTCCAAACAAACCACATGCAGCCAAGCACACCCTTAGACGCATGAGCCCATCGTGGCTGCCCGGACCCAGCTCTCAGTCTTGCCTTCCAGGCAGGCAGGTCAAAGGGTCTGCATTTTACAGACTGCGAAACAGTGCTCCTCTCTGGACTGACAGGGGGCTAGGCTGAGGTATCCGCAAGGCCTCCGCCCCTGTTCCTCCGAGCCCCTGGACTGCCCAGCAGGGGCTGAGTAGAGAGAGCTGAGTGCTGGAAAGCAGCTCCTGGGCTCTCCTGGCTCCCACACCCAGAGCCCCATGAACCGTCACCGTTCCTCATGGGGTCGCTGATATGCGGGAGAGGGGCAGGGATGCCTCTGGCCACTCTCCCCCTGCTCACTGGACCCCTCACGTGCGTGCCCGGTCCCGAGGGTCGTAGCCAGAGCACGCCTCTGCCTCAGGCCTGCGTCCCTCCGGGATCCCGGACCTCAGAACTCCATCCCTGCTACCCTTGGAGGCCTGGCGGTGCCACCTACCCCTGTCCTTCCAGGACGTGCTTCTCTGCCATGGGCTAGGGCGAGGGCACCAGTGTCAGGTGTCTGGGCCAAGCTCAGTTCTGTTACGGCCCTCGGCCTCCTAGCACTGCCTGGTGTCGCCTGAGCCTCTGAGCATTGGCGGACGTGGCCTGGGGCCTCATGCTTCACTGGGCTGGTGGTCACCAGCATCCTGACAGAGGCAGCCCCCTCCCTTACTGGGGTCTCTCTGGCCTGAGGAAGCCCACTCACAGACCTGTCCTGGTGAAACCTGCGTAGGCGGCCCCCTTAAAACGACAAAACCTTTAGCTAGTTGCTCCCTCCCAGGACTACGCCCTAGGAGACAGAGGCGAGGGGGTGAATCCGGGCTTTGGTGTCGAGGTCCGAGGCCAGGAGCAGCTCCTAAGTGTGCCAGAGGACATTCACGAGGGGGCGCCTAGCTCTGCCACTCTGATGACGGGGCGTTCTGGGTGGGATCGGGTCTCTCATCTGAAGTCAGTGACCGGATGTGAGGGGTTCTGAGGTGCACCCTGTTTGCTTAGTTTAGCGGCCCACACCTGGCTTGCAGGGCTTGGGACGTCAGGGTGGCCATGAGGCTCCAGACCATGAGCCAGGGTCTCTGATGAGCTACTCCTGGCGCCCAAGGCCCTATGGACACCTTGGTTTGAGCCACGACCCCAGAGGGCACGTCCACACCAACATTTCCGTTCTGCCAGGCTGGGTGGTCAGTCTGGCCTTTGTGAACTTCTGTCATGGGTGTTGTGTTAGTTACTCCAGAACCCTCAGCTCAGCACGACTAATATACCCCCTCTGTCCCCCCGCCATGTGTCACCGCTGCCACGCGAAGTGGGGTCGCACACACCAAAGCTCTTCCGCCCAGGAGGAGAGGGCGACCGCCCAGGTAGGACAGCTCGCCGTCCACTGCTCTGTCCTGGGTTCTGGCCGCGCTGGTGACTGCCTGGCAGGAGTCAGGGGCCTGGCGCGTTGCGTCCAGCAGATGTTGCTTTCCTTGCCACTGTCTTGTGCAGCATCCTGGGGCTCTGCCCAGCATGCGTGGGCTGTGGCCCCTCCTGGAAGGATGCCTTCACCCTGTCTCACTCTGGTCTGCGACCAAGGCAGCACCTTGCCCAGCTGGCTGCCCATGTTCCTCCCTGCTAGGATGTGCAGTGATCACCAGGGGCAGAGAAGAGCCCAAGTGGAACTAGCAATGCGGGGGGCAGAGCCATCGGGCCATGCCTTGGTTCCCAAAGACTCTAGTCCTGGGCGGGGGCTTCCAAAGTCTGTTTCGTTGAAAATCTCCAGGAACAGGACGGTGCTTGTGTATGGGGTCTCTTGTGCGAAAATTGGGGTGGGGTGGGGTGGGATTGGCAGTAGTTATCTATCTGTCTGTCTTTCTGTCTATCTGTGTATCTATCTATCTGTCTGTCTATCTATGTATCTATCTGTCTGTGTATCTATTTGTGTATCTATCTGTCTGTGTATGTCTGTCTGTCTATCTCTCTCTATATCTATCTCCCTTCTCTCTCTATCCTATCTCTTTATCTATCTATCTATCTATCTATCTATCTATCTAGCTCTATCTATCTATCTATCTATCTATCTATCTATCTATCTATCTATCTATCTATATCTCTCTATATCTGTATCTATCCATCTGTCTCTCATCTATCTATCTGTCTGTCTGTCTATCATCTATCTATCTATCTATCTATCTATCTATCTATCTATCTATCTATCTATCTATCTATCTATCTATCTATCTATCTATCTATCTATCTATCTATATCTATCTATCTCTCTATATCTAGCCATTCATCCATCTATGCACGTGGGAATGTATGTATGTATGTATGTATGTATGTATCTCTCTCTATGTATGTATGTATGTATCTATCTATGTATGTATGTATGTATGTATGTATGTATGTATGTATGTATCTATCTATCTATATCTATCTATCTACATCTATCTATCTATCTATCTATCTATCTATCTATCTATCTATCTATCTATCTATCTATCTATCTGTTTTTTCTTTTTTGGAGTCACGCCTGGAGATGCTCCAGGTGTTACCCTGGTTCTATTCTCAGGGAATTACCCCTGAGGCGGGCGGGGGACCGCATGAGGATGTCACTGGAGAGTGGACCAGGGTTGGGCGTGTGCAGAGCGGAAACACCCCCTCCCTGCTGCACTGTCGATTTCCCGCCCCCAGTCAGAGTATATTTTTGGCTTAGGAATGCAAATATTATTCCTGGATGGAAATATTTTTAGCTGGGAGGGGAGGAAAAAAAATGGGAGAGTCGGAGGGGAAAAGAAAGAGGCAGAAAGAAAGCCTTAAGAGACAAAGAAAGCAAAACAGGCAGAGGAGAGAGACAGAAGGCAGAGAGTACTTTGCCACAGAGGCGAGCTTGGGGATGGAAGCAAATGGAACGATTGGTGGAGGGAGTGGGAGCTGGTGGTAGGTTAAGGATGGTGCTAGGACACTGTGAGCCGGAACCCAAACACAACTTATGATGGTCCATCTCATGGTGATATATTAAAAAAAAAGAATGTGAAGCTTACTGTGCTCCCTCCCCGTACTGCTGCTCTTGAGCCTTGAATATAGATGCTTTGGGATAACAGCTGAGCGTCTGCAGGTTAGAGACTTGCTTTGCCCCGCCACAGCCGCTTAGGTCTAGGGCCTGGGGACCAGCCAGCCCCTACCGCCTGCTCTGACCCTCTTCTACAGGCCATAGCCAGGACTGCTTCCCCCTGCTCCCGGTCCCCCCACACACACACTGCCCCCCAGAGGATAGCCCAAGAGTGTTCAGGAGCCGGGAAGCCGAGTGGGGTACCTAAGAATTTGTAGGAGGTACCTCACTGGCAGCGTCGGAAAAGGCGGCTCCACTCCACGGCCCGTGTCCTTCTGATGGTGCCTGTAATGCAGGACGTGTTCTGGGGGTGCCCGCACCCTAAGGCCCTCATCTCCCGGGCGTCCGGGAGGTTGCCATTCGGAGGCTAGTAGGTGCTCTCGAGGTTTAGTGTTGAGGCCTTATGTGCAGGCCTGGGACCTACATTCCCATTGGGGGACCCCAGGCTATCAGCTCTAGTAGTTTGAGCCTGTGGCTCCATTTCTGAAAAACTCCATTCTGATCCTAGGGGAGGTGGCGTGCTAACCCCCAACCCGTTTGATCCCGGCACTACATGGATCCCAGGCGTTGCGAGTGCAGCTCAGGTGCCCAAGCTTCAGTGGGGTGACCAAGGTGTCCCAGCTCTGAAGGGCATCACGTTGGTGGGCGAGAAGCGCCATTGGGACTCTCGGGGCCTCCTAAATTACTAGGGGGACCCCGCCTCCACCCAAAGCAAGACTCCATTTGCTACTCCTGTAATAGGCAAGGCTGGCAGGGAGGCATAGGATGACTGGCGGAGAGGATCTTCGTAAGAAAGCAGCCACGCTGCAGGACACGCGCGTGGCCGGAGGCGCGCCCTAGCACCTTAGTCTCCCTTTCTCACCCAGACTCTACCCCCAAGCCCTCCCCAGGTTTCTACCCAACTAGCCCTGGCCTCTCTACTCTCTTTTATGGCAAACACCCTACCGGCACCATTTCTCTCAAGGATCTGTCCACTGTTCGGAGTTGTGGTTGGCTTAGCAGGCTGGGACTAGGGCTCTGCGATGTAAATATTGCTCTTGCCCTGGCTATGTGAGGTCCTGGGTTAACCAACTGGAGCTGTGAAAGGAAAGGAAGTATGGGTTCCAAAAAAGCATAGTGTTCCCCCCACGGGGGCCGGCGGGGGAGGCACATAGTGCA
The DNA here is from genome assembly GCA_021461705.1 of Cryptotis parvus. Taxonomy (NCBI): domain Eukaryota; kingdom Metazoa; phylum Chordata; class Mammalia; order Eulipotyphla; family Soricidae; genus Cryptotis; species Cryptotis parvus. The sequence continues at coordinate 15,704 of JAJIBD010031443.1, forward strand.
GGGAGAGGAGCCGTCACTGCTGCTCCCCACACACACACACACACACACACACACACACACATACACGCACATTGCGCACCTCCCTCACCCCGCTGCTTCCGGGGTTCCGAAACATCGCGGGAGTCCAGTACTCGCTTTGTTTTTTTTGTTTTCCATTTTTTTTTTGCTTTTTAGGTCACACCGCGATGCTCGGAGTTTCTCCTGGATCTGCACTCAGGATCTCATACTGACGGAGCTCGGATAACATCATGGAGATGAGTCGCATGGAGGGGCTGGCCCACGTAGAGCAGGAGCGCCCTACCGCTGAGCTCTCACTCCGGCCCAGGTCCACGCTTTGTAGAAAAGCAGATTGACCAGATCTTCCCCTTGGCAGGTGGTCTTGCACCTGGAGCTCTAGTGATGGCGTGGCTGGGAGATGCTAGAGACAGTTGGCTGTGTTCAGGCACCGGGGGGGTTCCACAGAGACGCCCTGACTCCATAGAGGGTCCTGACCGGAGGAAGCCCAGCTCCCAGCCTGGCAGAGGGGAGGACTGAGCCCTGGTCGCACCACTGAGCTTAGCTGGTCATCACCGAGGTCATCCCTGGGCTGCTGGACACCCTCCCAGTGCTCACCGGCGAGAGAGAAAAGCAAGGAGGCAGCAGGCAGGGTGTGCGCTGGGAACTTGGGACCCAACCCTGGACAGGCCTGACCCTGTGTTCCTCATCAAAGACTTGATGGCTTAGCAATGTGAGTGAAAACACAGGCGGCTAAAGCTCAGAAGGCTCCTGAGAGCAGAGCAAGGCGAGCTGTGTTGGCGACCTCTTGCGTTCCGCAAGGACAGGCGGCGTGCTCAACTTTATTTTGTTATTATTGATTATTGTTTGCATTGCTTTACTGAATGTATACCTCCCGCATAGCGGAGAGCACAGTCCAACTACCTAGCCTATGTGATATGCCACAGTTCGTGTAACAATTATTAGACCTCATTGTGACCTGAAGGAGGAATGGTTTGAGGCTCCTCATGTTCTTGGAGCGGCGTGCGGAAATGTATTTTGGTGCCTGTGCGAGCAAACTGAACAACGCGAAGACAAAGTGATACAAGTGATACAGTGAGTGTTGTTATTATTGTGGTCTTTTTTTAATACATCAGCATTTTTTACCTTTTTTTTTTGCACTTTTGGGTCACACCCAGGAGTTTCTCCCTGGCTCTGCACTCAGGAATTACACCTAGTGGTGCTCGAGAGGACCATATAGGATTAGGACCGAAGCAGGCCTTTGTAGCGGTGCCGCGCTGCGTGCAAGGCACAAATAGCCTATATGGGCTGTCGCACAGGCCTCAGCAATTTATTTTATCCACAGGGTTGCTTCCTGGTTCCACTCTCAAAGGTAACTCTTGGTAGGGAGCTTAAGGAGACCATATGGGATGCTTTTGGGGATCAAACCAGGTGAACTGTGGCCACAAGGGCAACACTTTACCCCCTGCCACTACTCTTGCTCCAGGGCTGGTCTACTGACTTTAGCCACAGTCTTGATTTATTTATTTTTGCGTTGAGGGCCTCCCCGGGTGGTGCTCAGGGAGCTTTCTCCTGGCTGTGTGCTCCGGGATCACTCCTAGTGGCTGGGGACCCACTGCTGTGCTGGGGTGGAACCAGGACTGGCCCGTGCTGGGAAAGCGCCTCTGTACCCCTCTGTAGCACACTTCTCTGGGCCTGTGGACTCCTGAGCATCTCCAGGCTGCTCCCAGCGGGGAGATATGGAGGCGGAATGTCTAATTTAGGAAGTGGTGGGTTTGTTCTGGCTGGGGCCGTTTTTCAGGAGAAGGAGAAGGTCACACTGGCCATGCTGTTCTCCATTCCCTCTCCTGGGATGACACCTCACGGGGCCCTCAGCATCCCTGTCACCATCACCGGGCCCAGGGGATGGCGAGACCGAATACAACTCCCTGCCCCAAGAGTTTGTCTTTCCTAGCACGGAAATTGCCCCCTCATTAAGCCTACTTTCCGAAGATAGATGAGAGAAAAATGGGACAGGCAGGCCCCACCTAGCAGGCAGCCTGTCAGATTCGAAGCATAGAATGGGGGTCAGATAGGGATTATTTTTTTTTGGCTCCCTTCTCCTCCTTCCCCCACGCCCACCCCTGGCGGACTCTCCTGGAAAGAAGAACAACAGCTTTGGCGTGCAGCCAGATGTCGGGCCCAGATTGTTAGACGGAAGGCCCTGTCTGAGGAGTGACTTGGGAGGCCCTCCCTCACAAAGCCCACACACACACGGCTCTGCACAGGCTTTGTGCTTAGGGCCTGCTCAAAGCTCAGGGAAGGAAGGCAGCCGGCAGGACACCTTTACTTCAGGGGCAGGGACTACACTACTAGCAGGTCTGAGCAGTATCCCAGATCCAAGCATTAAACTTTCAGGCCCTCAAAATACTAGCATAATAATAATAGAGGCTCTTTGTGTTCCTGGAGCAAGCAGATACCCTTGGGCTCTGCTAGCATGGAGACAGGTCATATGGAATGTTACTAGTGCCGCTCGAGCAAATCGGCGATGAACAGGAGAAGACAGTGGTACAATGAATAGTAATAAAATGAAATTTTAAAAAGTAAGAGCCAGAGTGATAGTATAGTTAGGAGGCGTTTGTCTTACATGTGGCCCCATCAGTTTAGATCCCAGCATCCCATATGGTGCGCCTGGCGCCACCAGGAGTAATTCCTGAGTGCAGAGCTCAGAGTGCCTACCCTGTACCATTAGATTGTGACCCCATCCCCCCAAAAAAAAGCAAAAAAAATCCTAGGTCCTCTACCAGTAAGCCTTGGCACGACTGGGCAGTGCCCCTCAACGTATCATAAGCCATCCCGAGTGCATTGTGTGGGGGAACATCACCAAGCTTCGACTAAAGCTACAGGTCCATCTAGAGCAGCACCGGCCCCCCTCTGAGCCCCGGGTGCACCTCCTGCGCTGTGTGGCCAGACCGCCTTTGCCGTGGGCGCTGCTTCCGTGCTCTGATCTTTCTGCCCGTGACCTGGCGCTTGCCGGGCCCTACCCCCCCACACTCGCGCCTCCCATCCCTCTTCGTTCTCCCAGCTCTTCCGATAAATAATGGCCTTCTCCTGACCTTCTCACAGCTGCTGGGTGGGGCAGGGCTGGCGCAGAGAAGGGCGTGATTGCCCACCTGGAGCAGGTGCGGGACTGCAGGCCCGGGAAGGCGCGGACGCTGGGGTCCCTGGTGGTGCGGAGGGCAGCAGGCGCCCCTGAGCCCACCCTCCCTCCGGCTCCACCAGGCTGGCCACTGCCTGGTGATCATCCCCAGACCTTTCCTGCTTGCAGCTGGACAAGGGACCAATTTCACACGTTATTGGGAGAATGGCCAGCGCCGGGAAGGCGTGTGTGGACCTCCAGTCAGATGAGCAGTGTGTTTGGGGGAAGGACCCAGCTGCTGGAGTCAGTGTGCCTGTAGGGCACTGGGGCAGAAGGGCCCCAGCAGGGCGGCTTATGGAGCCTGCACCGGCCCACCCTCCCAGGAGGGTACGGATGGCTGCCCGGCAGGGGCGGTGTGTAGAGTCACAGCACAGGAATGGAGGGCAGGGGTCTGGCGCGCACCGCCTGATGCTCCAGAAATTGGAGCTGTTGCACCACGAGGGTTGGGGTGGCCGCCCTGAGGGCTCACTCAGACCCTCTGGCTCTGCCCCTCTGTGCAGGCCGCTCCTGACAAATGTCTCATGCTCATGAAATTATTGTTTAAATTTATGATGTATTTTATAAGGGGCCGTGCCTGGCAAAGCTCTGGGGCACCAGGGAGGCTCAGGCGCCCCCACCAGGGCGGTTGCTGTTTACTGTCTAGTTAGCGGAGGGCCATGCGGTGCTGGGGGTCAACCAGGGGTCTTGCTCGTGCTGAGCCCCTGTGCTCTACCTCCCTGGCCGAGAGCGAACCTCTCGCTGCTCCCAAGCGGATGCAGTGTGCCCAGATTTTTGGACCTTGTACTGCCAGTGCTCCAACTTGGTCAGTTTCGGGAAGCCACCACATTTTTCTCAGTAGGCTCCCAGGATCAGAAAACATCTTGTGCTAGGAGTTTGGTACCACGAGAGCCAGGAATCGAGTAAAGGTAGCTGTCACTGGTTGTAAAGGTGGGGTTGTGGAGGGCCGGGTAGCAGGGAGGGCAGGGGAGGCGTTTGCCGTGCAGGAAGCCTGGAGGCCAATCACTGGCATCCCTTATGGCCTATCCTTGCCAGCCAGCACCACCGGGAGGAAGCCCTGAGCACAGCTGGGTATGGCCCCAAAATCGAACAAACACAAACCTAAGGTGGGGTTGTTGTCTCCTTAAGGCGAAAACCAGTCCTCATGGACAAACTAGCTCTTCTTTTATTTATTCAATTTTATGCACTCCACCTTTGTCTTCTAAGAAGTAACGTAATGAGTCCTCGACACCCCAGCTGAACTAGAGGTGGCCCATAGAGAGGATTGGAGTGTGTGAGCTGTGGTGAGGGCCTGCCTGCTGGGGCTGGCCCTTGGGAGCAGGAGGTGTGTCTAGTCTGGGGCTGGCCCTTGGAAGCAGGAGGTGTCTAGACTGGGAGGGTGGCCCTTGGAGAGAGGTGTCTGCTGCGGTGGAGGCTCGCCTGCTGGGTCGTGGAGCTACAGGGCGTGCTGCTTCACCGCTTTCCTTTTGACTGTGAAATAGGGCATCAGCCCCCAAGGCTGTTTCGTTCAGACGAGTACATGCCTTAGGCCACAGACTCAGGGATGCATTTACACTGGCGCTCCCAGCTGGAAGCGTGCATGGATGTGTGAGAGCTCCTGTGTGCACAGTGTGATTGCGGGGCGCCCTTCCTGTCCTCACAGTGGCCCCACCGCAAGTTCTGTGACAATGTACCTCAGCTATGCCCTGGATCCTTCTGCGACAGCCCCTAGGGCGGAGCTGCAGGCGGCAAGGGAGCACGCGGGGGACAGGGGAACTGGGACACATGAAGTGCTGGGGTCCAGGGGTAAAAGCGGGGAGGCGGAGCGGGCAGGGGCCTGGGGCTGCCGAGCAGACAGGCCTCGTGCCTCATGCCATCATCTCCAGTACGCTCTTGTACACACTCGTTTGGGGGGGCCTGCCCTCAGAACATTGCCCCAGGCCACGGCATTGGGGGCTACAGGGGGGGAAGCCAATCAGGTGGTGTGTGTCTGTGTTTCTATGTGTGTCTGTATATATGTGCATGTGTAATGCGTCACGTGTTTATGTGTTGATAGCCTATGTGCTGTGTATATGTGTGAGGTGTGACCATATACAGTATATGTACTTGTATATGTATTTATGCTGTGTCTCTGTATGTAAATAAGTATATCAATGTGTATATATATGTGTAATGTGTGTGAGAATGTATGCCCGTATGTATGGCTCTGTATGTGTATGTATATATGTGTGTACATGTGTTGTGTGTATAGTGTGTGTTTATACCTATGCATGTGTTTATGCATGTGTGTATATATCTGCATACACAGTGTGTATATTTATGTTTGTGTCTATGTACACAGTGTGCATATCTGTGTGTCTGTAGATTGTGTGTGTATACCTGTGTGTACTTTGTAAATGAGTATGAGTATAAATATATGTGATTGAGCATATGTATATATGTGTGAATTGTGTGTATACCTGAGTGTTTGTGTGTATATGAGTATATGTGTGTATGAGAATGTATATACCTGTGTGTACATGTGTTTGCTGTGTGCATACTTGTGTGTATGTATATGTGTATGGGTCTGTATTATATGTATACCTGTGTATATGAGTATATGCATTGTTTGTGTGTATGAGTATATGTGTGAATGTGTGATATGTGCATGTGTAATATGTCTGTGTGATATGTGCATGTATGTATATCTATATATTGTGTGTATACCTATGTGTATGTGTGTATATGTGTGATTGTGTATATACCCGTTTATGAGTGTATATGAGTATATGTGTATATTTTTGTGTACCTGTGTGCGCTTGAGTATATGTATGTGTTTGCATATACCTGTGTGTATGTGCATGTCTTGTGTGTATTATGAGTATACCTGTGATAAGTGTGTGTATATAAGTATATCTATATTGTGTATATATCTGTGCATATATGTGTATATATGAGTGTATGTATGTACTGTGTGTATATATGTGTATATGAGTATGTATGTATATTGTGTTTATGAGTGTATGTAGTCTATTTGTATTTGTGCGTGTGTGTGTGTACATTGTGTGTGTGTATGTGTGTGTGTGTGTGAGGAGATCAGTGTTAGCAGCACCATGGTTCCAGTGACTCGGGAGGGTGGTAGGTGAGAGCTTGTAGGAGTCTAGTCAGAGGGCCAGAAACAGAATTGGCCGGGTGCTGTCCATGTTGGGCGCGGGCCCAGACCGAGCGCCAACCTAGTCCTGAAGTATGTGCCGGGGCGGCACCCAGCCCTTCTGGTGCTTTCTGGGGAGAGGCGAATCACCAGTCTGCAGATGTGAGTGGGCGAGAGCTGTCTGCTCTCACACCCCGCTCTGCCTCTGCTGTATCCGCGTAGGCACCGCCATCTCACAGGCGCTTGCACCCCACTGAGAGCAAGTCAAGAGGCCCCCTGTAAGGCGGAGAAAGCACCTGACAGTGTTGGGGACCGTGCCCTGGACAGATAGGGAAAGGCCTGGTCCCGCGGGTCCCCACCTGTTGCATTCACCCAGGGCAGGTAAGGCAGGGTCAGAGCGGCAGTCCAGCGGGGAGGGGCGCTCTCCCTGCACACACCTGACCTGGGTTCAGTCCCCCAACCTCCCATATGGTCCCCTGAGCACTACTGGGTGTGGCCAGAGGAGCGAGAGAGGAGAGACAATATAGGCATTCTCAAAAGAAATGGTTGGTGCCAGGTGCCTTAGTGGGCTGCCAGTCTAGGAACACCTCCCAGCGTCCCACTTAGAGCACCTCATGCCTGCTGCCCCTGGGGCCCAGCAGGGAATGAACTTAGAGGGATCTGGTTTATTTTAGACTCTCTGGCTCTTGGGCTGACCCTAACAGGTCTGCGCACGCACCCACCCACTCCCCTTTTCCCAGCCCCTTAAGACCCTCAGCGTTGAGGGGGAGTTCAGGTGAGCATTTTTGAGCCGAACCTGACCAGTGACCAGCGGCTGATGGTTGCCGAGGGAGAAGTAACTGCCCTGGTCCCTACTTCTCAAGGCCCGGCCATGGGAGCCAGTTTCGCCTTTTTGCAACCCTACCATCCGTCTTCTGCCCAGTGTCCTTGTCCCTTACCTACTCTCTCCCTCCCTTGCTACAGGGTTCAGAATGCAGCCAAGCAAGAATTTGGAAGCGAGAGCAGCTCAGATCTCAGACTTTGAGTGGTGGGCCGGGGGGCGAGAGACCAGTGCCGAAGAGCTCCGGACCGAGAGGAACCACTGGTGCTGCGCCGTCTACCAAACACCACGAGGAGGTGGACCTGGTACAGCTTCCTTACACTGGGCATACCCCCAGTCCCCTTGGGAGTGGGCGCACTAGCCACTCACCTGGGAAAGGGAAGAGAGGGAAGAAGCCCGGGGCCTTCCCAGGAAGGGCTGCTCGAGGATTAGCGTCTTGGCGCCGGTAGCCCCTAATTGGGCCCCGGCCTCGCCTTCCAGAAAGCAGGGCCGCCACCGAATAACCGAAAAAAAAGCCGCGGTCGAGAGAGGCCGCCTTGCTTCCCCAAACTAGCATCGAATAAATGGCTAAGAATTAAATGACTGGGAGAAGACTCAGAAATAACTCGGGCGAGGCTAAGTGCGACCCCAAGCAGGGAAGGCTGCTGGGGCTTTTTGAAACCTTGCAATTTACTAGAGCTGCGGGCCGGCCTTGGGGATGGAAGTCGCAGCCCGAGGCGGGCTGAGTGGTGTACCGAGATTTAGCGGCTGGAGGGCTTTACCGGGGGCCACACTGCCCTGAGGAAGAACATGTGTGTGCAAGAGTGTTCTGTGTCTGCAGGCATGTTTTTTTTGTGTGTGTGTGTGTGTGTGTGGCCTTTTACAGATGTGTTTGAATCTGTTATGGGTGTGTGTTAGATGGCAGATTGTATGGCGACTATGTCTCTGTTTCCAGGTATGTGGTATATGTGAGTGTTTGTGCGGGTTGTATTGTGTGTCGGTGTGTGTGTTAATCTTTGATGTGCAGGTGCGTGTTGTATGTAGGTATTGTATTACACACAATTGTCTTGGAATTAATGGATTGTGCAATTATGAGTGTGTACGGTTGTGTGTGGGTTGTGTACAGGTGTCTGTATTGTGTGTGCAGGTATGTGATGAAATTATTGGGGTGTATGTGCTGAGTGTCTCTGTTGCGTGAGTGTGTGCAGGTGTCTGTTATTGTATGCACATGTGTGTGGCCAATAGGGTGTGTAGTTGTGTGTGTGCAGGTGTCTGGGTTGTATGTGTACGATTAATGTGTTGTGTGTGTATGAGTTGTGCGTGGAATTGTCTATGCAGTGTATGTAGTGTGGTGCTTTGTATGTGTGGATTGTCGCTGGAGTATATGTGCAGTTTCTGTGTTGTGTGTGTTGAGTGTGGCGAGTGTGTCTGTTAGGTCCGTGTTGTGTGTGCCCTGTGAGTGTGAGCGAGGCGTGTTGTGTGGCTCTCTGGGGGACTTTGCGTCATTGTTACCAAGGCGAGCAGTTTCCTGGAAATGGAGCCTGACCTGGGTGTCTCTGTTGATTTACTCGAGTACTGTGTGACAGAGCTGGACGCTGTGACTCTCGCACTTGGTCTCTGAAGTCGGGAGCCTGGGAACAACTTCCTGGGGTACTAGTTACGACTTGGGGAGTCTCCCCCAGGCTGTGTCAAGCTGCCATCAAGGGCTACGCGCTGTCCCCATCCGCTCCTGGAGCTGTCACTGTGCATCTCTGGCGGCAGGGCAGCTGGCCCCACTGGAGCATGACCGGGACAGACAGACAGACAGACGGAGACAGACGGGGCAGGCAGGCGAGGCAGGCGGACAGACGAGGCGAGGCAGGCAGGGCCAGGCAGGCAGGCAGAGGCAGGCGGGCAGACAGGCAGGGGCGGGGCAGAGCAGAGCAGAGGCAGGCAGATGGGCTGGGCGGAAATGGCTTTTCTTGTTCTGTGGGTGCTTCAGACGCCTGGCCCCACTGAGACCACTGGGTGGAGAGTCTGTTGGTGAAGCTGGCCTCCTGCGGGTACGAGTCCAGGAGACTGTCCCCTGGAGCCACTATTGATGAGCCTGTCCCTCAGGCCAGCAAGACATCTTGTGTCCCTGCAGCCAGCGCTGCAGTCTCTCACCTCGAGATCTGCGTGTCCAGGCGAGGGCCTGAGGGCGTGTAGGTTGCCAGCAGCCCAGCCTCGGAACCCTGGCGGCCGAGGCCCAAGGCCTGCCTGCTTCCGTGTTGGTCTGGGCTGTTCCCTGCTGTCTCAAGTGGCCCTTGCGGTGAGTGGCCTAAAGGACCCTTCCCTGAGTGGCAGCGCCGTCTCCAGAACTCAGGGCTGTGGTGGGGAGGCGCCAGCCCAGGGCTCCCTGATGGGGCTGAGCAGGGGAGGGAGACAGCGAGCAGACAGACAGACAGAACAGACAGATTTCTTACCATGAAAGTCCACCAGGAGCCTTTGGCTGGGCAGACAGGAGGCGGCAGTATAGTTGACCCTTTCTGTCTGACGGCAGGTTCCTTCCTTCCTGTACTCTCACTGCCCACCAGTCCCTGCCCAGGGTCCCTCTCAGGAAGCAGACAGCCCGGGCTTTGGCGAGAGGCATGCCTAAGGGATGGTTCCCATGAAGTGAGGCATGGGGCAGGGGGGCCAGGTCTGTTGCCTGAGCTTCCAGGACAGACAGAGCTGCCCTCAGGGCTCCCAAGGAGGGACACACACACTCACAGAGAGTACACCACTCCCACAATACACACACTCACAACGTTTCTGGTGCAAATACACACTCACTAACACCTGTCACAACCTGCGATACCCTTTACGCACATGCACATCCAATTTTCATAACACACACATGCACCCACACTCCCACAACACACCTGCGCACATAACCATGCATGACCTTTCAGACACTCTCCCAACACTTACAAACACGCACCACAAAAGCACTCACATACCATTCATACAGAAGCTCACATACACACACACTACACACTCATGTCATGTATGCTCCACACTTTCGCTCCTTACACATACTGATAAATCAAGAAGAGGCGGAGAGAGAGAGGGCAGGAGGGGAGAGAGAGAGCCCGGGGAGCTGCAGCTGGGAGGCGGATGAGAGTTTGGGATCAGCTCCAGACCCCCTCCTGGGGACTCTCGGAAGCCTCCTGGGGACACTCAGGCTCCCCACACCCTGGGGGACACCTGCAGAGGCTCCCCACTCCTGGGGACCTCAGGCTCCCCCTCACCCAGGGGCCTACCACAGATCCCCCTCCCTGGGGACTCTCAGGCTCTCCTCCTGGGGTTGCTCAGGTTCCCCCCACTCCTGGGGACTCTCCGGGCTCCCTCCTGGGGACACTCAGGCCCCACTCCTGGGGTTGCTCAGGCTCCCTCCTGGGGACTCTCCAGGCTCCCCCTCCTGGGGGTTCTCTCGGAGCTCCACTGCTGGGGACTCTCCAGGCTCCCCACTCCTGGGGGACTCTCCAGGCTCCCCCCACTCCTGGGGACTCAGGCTCCCCACTCCTGGGGACACTCAGGCTCCCCCCCCTGGGGACTCTCAGGCTCTCCCCACTCCTGGGGTTTCTCAGGCTCCCCCTCCTGGGGACTCTCAGGCTCCCCCTCTCGAGACACTCAGGCTCCCTCCTGGGGATATCACTCAGGCTCCCCTCCTGGGGTTGCTCAGGCTCCCCCTCCTGGGGACACTCAGGCTCCTCCTGGGGTCTCCCGGAAAGCTCTCCCCCTCCTGGGGGACTCTCCAGGCTCTCCCCTCCTGGGACTCTCCAGGCTCTTCCCTCCTGGGAACCTCCAGGAAACTCCCCCTCCTGGGGATAGCTCTGCAGGCTCCCCTCCTGGGGACTACCAGGCTCCCCACTCACGGGGACTCTCAGGCTCCTGGGGTGTACTCAGGCTCCCCCTCCTGGGGACCTCTCCAGGCTCCCCCTCTGGGGACCTTCTCAGGCTACCCCTCCTGGGACTCAGGCTCCTCCTGGGGGACACTCAGGCTCTTTGGCCCCTCCTCAGGGGTTTCTCAGGCTCCCCCTCCCTGCAAAGGAATATAAGGCTCCCCCTCCCCAAGGGTCTCTCAAGAAGACTCTTACACTCCTGGGGACTCTCCACACAGGCTCCCCCTCCTGGGGGACTCTCCGGAGAGCTCCTCCTCACCTGGGGACGCTCTCAGGCTCCCCACTCCTGGGGACTCTCAGGAGCTCCTCCTGGGGACTCTCAGGCTCCCCACTCTTTCTGGGGACTCTCAGGCTCCCTTTTACCTGCTTTGACCCACGCGGCACTTGTGTGCCTGGCAGGGAGTGGGGGAGGGGGCTGGTCCTGCCCTCCGTGCAGAGGGAGGCTTGGGGCTGGAGAGGGACACAGGGTGGTGAGGATGAGGGACACTTTTTGAAAGCCTTGGCCCTGCCTCCCGTCCATGACCACTGTCCTCACGGTCAGGGGAACACTGCTTGATACCCCTGGTGGAGCCACACACACTTCGCTGCTCTTGTCTCATTCTAAGGTCTGAGACCAGCTGGGGCAGAGTCTCCCC